>JAVTVY010056256.1:0-31145 GCA_036873755.1 Hanleya hanleyi | reverse complement strand
CGTTCCTGCCCTTGGTGACGCGTGGGGTGAAAGCAATCGGCAAACAAGCGGTACGCAGTGGACTGCAAGTGGCCGGTGATGTCTTGGGGGGTACGGCACCCAAAGAATCCTTGAAACGGCGGGCCAAAGAAGCGGGAGGCGCCTTGGTGGCCAAAGCACAACGCACCGTAGGGAATAAAAGAGCTGCCCCACCGAGACCAGGCACCAGTCGACGACCGACCCAGCGACGACGCACATCGAAGAAGACAAAGGATATCTTTTCTTAAAACATGTCCTTGATCCACGCCGAGTCCTGCCCCTCCACCACCAGTGAATTTGATTTGTGGACCGTGCCGCCCACACAGACCAGTGTCGAACAAGGATTATGGGTGGAGCATCTCCCGCTCTCCAGCATCAACGAAACCGGGCCCATCGAGTTCACCATCAGTAATGCGGATACGGCCTATGTTGATTTAGCCCATACATACTTGTATGTGAAAGCCAAGGTGGTCAATGGAGCTGGCACCAGAATCGCTGACCAAGCAACGGTGGGCCCGACGAATCTCTGGCTGCACTCGATGTTTCAGCAGGTGAATATTTTTCTCAGCGACAAACTCATCAGTGACTCCACCAACACGTACCCCTATCGAGCCTACATCGAGACACTGTTGTCGTATGGCCGAGAGGCTAAAAATCTCAGCTGACAACCGCTTTATTCTACAAGGACACGCCGAGCACATGGACACGGCGGACAATGGGGGATATAACAAACGGAAGGCTTTCACTGCGAACAGTGCCTCGGTGGATATGATGGGTCGACTGCATGCAGACATGTTCATGCAAGACCGGTACCTCTTGAACAAGATCCCCATCAAAATCCGACTGATACGGGCGCCTCCGACCTTCGCCTTGATGGCCACTAACGTAGAGGGGCATGCAGCGGACTATAAGATTGTCATCCAAGAGGCAGTGCTGTATGTCCGAAAAGTGAAACCGAATCCAGCCGTTCAATTGGGACACATAAAAGCCTTGGAAACAAAACCAGCCCAGTACCCTATCCGACGTGTACAAACCAAAGTGTTCTCTGTGCCTGCTGGAAATATGGGCGCCAACAAAGAAAACCTGTTCCTGGGGGAACTACCCAAGCGATTGATCCTGGCCTGTGTGGAAAATACCGGTTTCAGCGGAGCCTACCCAGAGAATCCGTTTGACTTTCAACATTTCGGCATCAATTTTGTGGCCCTGCATGTGGATGGACAACAGGTGCCAGCCACGGCCTTAACACCGAACTTTGGGCGGAGGAATTTCATTCGAGCCTATCAGAGCCTGTTTACAGCCACCGGTCAAATAAACCAGGACGAAGGGAATATGATCAGTCAGGAGGACTACGCGAACGGATACACGTTGTTCTGTTTCGATCTGACCCCCACCTTAGAGAACGACCATCAGCTGGCCCTGGCCAAGCAAGGCAACTTACGGTTGGAAATCCACTTTGCACGAGCCCTGGCGACCACCGCCAATGTGATCTGCTACGCCGAGTTTGACAACATCATTCAAGTGGACAAGGCGCGCAACGTCCTGTGTGATTTCTCCACCTAACATGGATACAGACCAGATAACCACCGTGCTGGAGAATGACCCAGAGACACGTATGATGTTTCAAGGGGTGTTCGCCCGAGATGTGTTCCCATTAGACCGTATGTATCCTGCTGCCTACGTTCTCAACACGGACCCGATGGATCGGCCCGGTGAACATTGGGTGGCCGTGTACTTGACAGAACAGCAGGGCGAATACTTTGACCCGTACGGCCTGCCACCCCTCCATCCCGATTTAACAGACTTCATGGATCAAGGCACAGAGACGTGGTGTTGGAATAGTCAAACGTTGCAAAGCCTGACCAGTGGCGTGTGTGGACAATATTGCTTGTTTTACCTGTACCATCGATGCCGGGGAAGACCCTTATCTACCATCGTACAGATGTTTGACGAGTACCCCAAGGCCGAGGACCGCGATGTACTCGTCTATGACTGGGCCGCCCATCATTTCAATGTACAAGCCCCGTTCTGGGCTTAAGTTAATTACAAGCCCCTTGTTCTGGGCTTCAGTTAATTACAAGCCCCTTGTTCTGGGCTTCAATGTGCAAGCCCCTTGTTCTGGGCTTCAATTAATTACAAGCCCCTTGTTCTGGGCTTGAGTTTTCACGTGGTTGTTCTCACGTTGTTGTTGCTGTTCACTGAATAAAAAAAAAAAAAAGAGATCTCACCAAAAAACCCTGTCTTGTGTGTTTTATTCATAATGCATCAATGCCCAATGTGGAGATTCAGTCCAACTGAAATCAGTGGTGTAGGATGGGGCCAAAATGTAACCCATCAAGGTTAGAATGCAAGAGCACTATAGTAAAATAGAGAGCCAATGAAATCAGCCCACAGACCAAGTACGTGTTTTTGGTCTAGGTTTGGAGCGGGCATTTCATTGAGCTGCGTGTATACGGTGAGTGAAGAGACTCGTCCAACACGTATAGATTATGACTATAAGTTCTATGTATTCTCCGAACCTTGCCGAAAGGGAGACCGTTTTACCTTGGAGGTAACTTTTGACCCGCGCGCACACTGCCGGTGATGACGCGCTGCGGCCGGAGAACTTTGGAGAACCCCCGCGCGCGCTGCGGGGCCGGGGCGGGCCGGGAAAATACCCCGGAGGGTTGAACATTGGAACTCTTCTGGGTTTGGAGGATGAACATACGGACGTCTAAGGGGAAAAATTGGAACTCTTCTATGTTTGGAGGTAGTTTTTAGTGAAAACCCGGAAGTGACGTCACAACCCACGTGACCTGCGTATATACTCCTGTAAAATAGAGCCGATTTTATTTCTTTGGAGGGGCAAGGTCAATAGGACTTGCGCTTTTTATACTACTAAAATGTGAAGTAGATTACAGGCCTTACGGCCGTGATATGCATATGAAGTATTCTGGGGCATGGTCAGTACTTCCCAATTTTCCCTTCGTCTACTACTCGCCGATTTTTGATTTTTTTTTATTATTATTGATTTTTTTATTTCCTCGAGAGCTTCAAAATAAGACCTCACTCTACCCAATCGGGCCACTAGTGCTGCACCTAGACTCCAACATGTCCACCCAATATGCACCTATGCACTGAGCCAGTAGACCTATGGGGTTATATACAGACCTACCCGATACGTAAAAACAAATTTCATAGCTTTTCCCCAGCGTATTCTACAATCTCACAGCCCATAGTAAAATGCATAAACAAATGACCACCACCCTATACACGCAAAAAAGATAGAAATGCGCGAATGAGAGGAATTGGGATAGACCGAGTTGTCTCCCTTGCATCAAAGTGTGGTTGGAAATGTGCGATTATCCGGGGAATTGTACCAATTGACCTTGGGCAGCCATTTTTCTTAGCGTTTGTTACATAAAACAGACCTGCACGGAATATTTCCACTCTTTTAAATCATCCACACCCAACAAATTTATATCAAACTAATTCATGCATTCAAATGTAAGTGATTCATATACCGCGGAAGACCACATGAAGGTCCCCACCGATGACGTTCGATGAACGTTCGTGATTTTTCTTTGCTGGTGCAAACTGGACAATAAATGCTCGACACTGGGGTGGCACTGTATCATAGACTGGCCGCAATATATGTATATTGGTGTTCATGGGTTGAGCTATTTGGTGTAAAATGTCTGTGGAGCGGGTTCCCCGTGTTTTGTAAAATACGATCTGCCAAACTAGAAAAATAAAATTTTCCCCGCCCCGTTCCATTGAACACAGTGTTTCACGCTGACAGTTGTATTTTAAAAATTCAGATCTCATCAACCAGAACGTCTTATGTGCTGGCAGTTCATGACAATATCGTAAGATATATATACTTCCTAACCTTAGTTGGATTCGTCATGAAATCATTTAGAAATAAGTAATTCGAGCACTTTTTGTGACATAGCAAAACGAAGATGACAGCCGTTTCCCTATACTCTGCGATGGTTTACACGAAAAACCGGCTCAGTTATAAACATCCATATCTCCGTAAATATGAAATGTCCAAACTTTTTACGTCAAGACAATATTCTCTTATATGTGTACTTCCTATTTCCCGCAGGAATTTATGCAATATAAATTCTTTCCGCAATAAACTTACAATTTACTGGTAATGGTAACGAAATTCTCCGTCTCAATTTGAGCTTGTACGTCGGCGGAACGCCAAGATCAAAGAGCGCGTGCTGCAACGTAGCAGATCACGTGAGGGTCTAAATATAGATCGTTTGTTTACATATATCAGCTGATCGTGTCTGATATATAACAAACAATACCTTATAACAACAGTACTTTCCGTAATAGTTGATACTCGACCAAGAATTAATTATGACAGAAAAATTATCTTAGATAAGTTTTCGCCCTATTCATAGAAGTATTATTTCCGTCACATCAATTTCCGTCACAGTACTTTTTCAAAAATTTCACCAATTCGCTCCGCGTGGGACTATATGGCGGTTATGGTGGGGTGGTACTCGACCCTAGGGTGGTACAGATGCTAGACTGATCCTATTAACATGGTACAATACCTATAGATTATGTTTATTACTATTATATGGCTTAGAGGTTTTTTTGAGGGTAATATTATTAACATGGTACAACACCTATAGATTATGTTTATTACTATTATATGGCTTAGAGGTTTTTTTGAGGGTAATGTCAGGGTTTTTTCTCCCCGTGACCTCCCCACCGCCTCGTTTGCTCCCTTGCGCCGCCATCTTAAACCCACCATCCACCACCCCACCACAACCGCCATCTTAAACCCACCATCCACCACCCCACCACAACCGCCATCTTAAACCCACCATCCACCACCCCACCACAACCGCCATCTTAAACCCACCATCCACCACCCCACCACAACCGCCATCTTAAACCCACCATCCACCACCCCACCACAACCGCCAACTTAAACCCACCATCCACCACCCCACCACAACCGCCATCTTAAACCCACCATCCACCACCCCACCACAACCGCCATCTTAAACCCACCATCCACCACCCCACCACAAGCCGCCATCTTAAACCCACCACCCACCATCCCACCACAACCGCCATCTTAAACCCACCATCCACCACCCCACCACAAACCGCCATCTTAAACCCACCATCCACCACCCCACCACAACCGCCATCTTAAACCCACCATCCACCACCCCACCACAACCGCCATCTTAAACCCACCATCCACCACCCCACCACAGCCGCCACGCATGCGCACACCGCCCCAATACCGCCCCAAAACAGGTCGCTGTGACGTCACAAAAGGTTCTGCGCATGCGCAGTGAAGCGCCAATGCGTCGAAATGCTCTTATACTACTACTGAGCCAATCAGGATCAGGGCAGGTGATTGCCGATGTCCTGGCATCTGAAATATAATAAATATTATTAAAATGTCGATTTGGATAGCGTCAGTCATCCAGGGATATTTTGGTGTTAACTGTTTTGGAGGTATTTGGTTGATGCGACGTCAGTTAGACATATATATTTTATCCAGATTCGAGCCTGTTTTTTTTTTCGTTAAAATTCATTTTTCATACCCATGTTAATTTCTCCGTTCACACTTCGAATTCGAGAGAGAATTGAGGTTTAATGTCGCGTTCAGCAATATTTCAGCTATATAGCGACGATCAAACAAAATTCTAAATACTCCAGTCACTAACCTAGTAATCCAACGCATTAAAACATACACACATTAAAACTTATGTAACAGCCCGATTTCTCTCAAATAACCCAAGATGCAATCCTCCCTCACCCGACTAAAAATATCTTCCACAGTAGTCGCTCGATAAAAAACATCTCTTAAAATCTATGCATTCCATAAGAATATGTTTCACCGTGAGATCATCATGGCATGGAACAAAGCTTGAAAGGAGAAGTCGATTTGTGTATGAAGATAGGGAATCCAGACAAACTCGCGCAATTCTGCACAGCGAGAATCTACGGAAAGACAGAGTTATTCATACACAAGTTGCTCAGTTACACAGGCGAGGCGGAGCGCCCCCCCCCCCCTCACCCCCGCCCCCCATATGAAAAGCGTGGATGCCCTTGAACCACTTTGGCCTCCCAATAATTGTGAATAAAGTGCCTTGAAATTGCTCAAATTTTAGTGGAGAAGCGTCTGAAATCTCAAACTTTTTCCGAAACCCCCTTTCTTGCTTCACGGATGCAAATTTATCGTGACTAGTTTTAAATTGCAGTTTCATACAAAGTGCCAACTTCTCCCCTGTGTTTGGTCTATCTGATTTAGTGTTAACTCCATCACAGTCTTCATGAATTATCAGTTTTATGTGATATTAGCATCTCTGTTACAATAATAACGTTAATTAGCGCCGGAAGTTCCGCGTTTTGCTCCCGCAACTTCAAACAATTCAGCTTGAGATTGATGCAACAACTTACGCATCGATGCTTGCAGAGGTTTTAGAAGTTGACTTTGATTTAAACTGAGGAGAAGATGGTTCATCTGAACGACAGTATTTGAGGAAAGTTTTTTTTGCCTCTTTAAAAGAGTTAGAAAGGTGGAAACTGTGAAAATTTTCACCCTAAACGATTCTCTAAAAATTCGCCAAAGTGCGTAAAATGAAGGGTAAATTTTCAAAATTTCCCGGGAAAAAGAGAGAATGGTGGTTTAACGTCACCTTCAGCAATATTTCAGTTATATAGCGACGATCAAACATAACTAAGTATTTCAACAAAAACAAGTTAACAACCCAGCAATCCAGAAGTAATCAACACACCAATTCTCTCAACCTAAGATACAGTTTTCTTTCACGACAAAAAGATCTTCTGAAGTAGCTGCTCGATATAAGGAATCTCTTATAATCTTAAAATCTATACAGTCGATAAGAATATGTTTCACTGTGAGATGGAATACACCTTGGGACTGGCTCTTTTTTTAGTAAATGTTCGTGAATTAATCGTGTACGGCCGATTCAACTTCACCTGGTCATGGCTTGATCGAAACGTTTTTGACTAAGATGAGTATAGACTACAGTCTTTTTGAACTCATGAAGTTTGTTATTATTCACAGCATCCCATACAGAATGAAACAGCTTTCTCACACAAGTACAAATAGAGCATCTGAAATCGCTATATGGGATTCCAACAGGATCAACCACATTATCTGGGGCTGGCTTAGCCATTTTATCAGCCTCAGATGCCAACGTGACTAGGCAACCTACAAAACACAATATCAATCTGTAGATCAAATCTAGTCATATAATTGTAGAATATTCAAGATGGTGGGATGAGTTGAAGTTCCACTTTTAATCGCTTGAAGGCATGACAGTGAATCTGAGAATATGACATATTTTTTATTTAGTGCATCCAATACCTTCCAAAGCCGACAATATAGCTTTTGCTTCTGCAGTGCTTGAAAAAAAGAATCGGGTGCAGACCTAAGTATTTCAACAAAAACAGGACAACAACAAAGCAATCCAGAAGTAATCAACACAACACACCAATTCTCTCAACCTAAGATACAGTCTTCTTTCACCCGACTAAAAAGTTCTTCTGAAGTAGCTATACTCGATAAAAGAAATCTCTTACAATCTCAAAAATCTATACAGTCGATCAGAATATGTTTCACTGAAAGACCTTCGTGGAATACACCTTGGGGCTGGTTCCTTTTTCAGTAAATGTCCGTGAGTTAATCGATTCTACATCGCCTGATCATGGCTTGATCGAAACGTTTCTGGCTACTCAGATGAATATATCCTACAGTTTTTTTAAACTCATCAAGTTTGTTATTATCTACAGCATCCCATAAAGATTTGAACAGCTTTCTCACATAGGCACAGATAGAGGGTCTGAAATCGCTATATGGGATTCCAACAGAATCCACTCTCGTTCGCTTGAAGGCATGACAGTGAATCTGAGAATTTGGCTTCGGCAGTGAAAATCGAACTTTTAATCGTGGCTGAGAAGACTGGATGTTTGGTTAATGTTTATTTGAATCAAATTAAATTGCGTTCATTTTACGAGTTTTTGCATTAGCCTTCTTCTAAACAATATGGATAGATGTCATTTATTATTAGTTTATTTGTGCAATGGCCAGTGAGGCCGATTCGAATAGAGATATGGCAGTTGATGAATCAGTATTTCCTGAATAATTCATCTCTTCAGAACAGCAAAAAGTATAGTGTGACATTATCCGTCAACGGGTATAATTTCAATCACTAGTTGGGTTACGATTTGTCATTTAATCCAGCTTTGTGTTGAAGCCTTCGGCGTTCCATTTGTATCTAAATGTTATTACAGTGCAAGGGACAGAACTCCAACTGCATCGACCTAAATAATCAAAGTTGTTCCCCTTGAGAACGGCACCGATTTTTGCATCCTTTCAAAAACCAAGTTATCCTAGTAATGTAAAGGCATTGGCGTTGTATTACCTGTCAACTGCTAAAGACTTCACCGTCACCTGAAATAGCTTTTACAGAAAAAACACATTTTGTTCTTGGGAGTCAATCAGGATCAGGGCAACCCGTCTCTGAGCAGGTGAATCCGATGTCCTGACATCTGAAATATAATAACTATTATTGAAATGTCAATTTCGATAGCGTCAGTCATCCAGGTATATTTAGGTGTCAACCTCGAGACATCAAACTCGAGCAATTTAGCACAGCGACAAGCTACGGAAAGCCAAAGTTATTTTTCGCATACTTGTTGCTCAATTACGCAGGCGCGGCGGAGGGGGAGCTTTTCTTCTATCAAACCCTTTCTATTCTATCGGATTTAGTTTTAACTCTATCACAGTCTTCATGAATTATCAGTTTCATGTGATATCCGCATGTCTGTTACAATAAAAGCGTTAACCAGCGCCCGCAATTTCAAACAATTCAGCTTGAGATTGATGCAACAATTTATGCATGGATGATTGCATAGGTTTTAGAAGTTGATTTTGACTGAAGAGAAGATGGTTCATCTGCACGCCAACATTTGTCGAAGGTTTTTCTCTCTTTGAAATAGTTAGAACGGTGGAAAATGTGAAAATTTTCACCCTATAACGTCTTCTCTGTAAATGCACCAAAGTGTGTAAAATGGAGGGTAAATTTTCTAAATTTTCCGGGAGAGAGAGAATTAAGGCTTAACAATATTTCAGCTATCAAGCGACGATCAAACAAAATTCTAAGTATTTCACCCCCAAAAAATCAACAACCTAGCAATCCGCAAGTAATCAACGCAACACACCAATACATGTCCATACATTAAAAATTATACAACAAACCGATTGCTCTCAAATAACCTAAAATGCAGTCCTCTTTTACCCGACTATAAAGAGAGATAGAGAGAGAATTAAGGTTTAACGTCGCGTTGAGCAATATTTCAGCTATATAGCGACGATCAAACAAAATTATAAGTATTCTAACAAATTGGAGCGATATACAAGAGGTGAGGAAAATTGACGACATCTGGTGACTAAAAAGCAACCATATGACTATTCGTCGACACCTAACATTCAGACCCGAAAATACGGTGGATTCTCCGACGTAGCATCTCAACCGCGCTTTTATTGCAGGTGTTCATGTGGCGACAATGAAGTGTCCACACGGCCCCTAGCACCGGCTTAAGCGGAATTAGATACGCTAGCTCGAGAGCTGTGATGACAGATCATCTCAAACAACTCATCTGATGTTAATGGATAATCATCATGAACGTCTGATGGAGTAAACGCCTTAACATGGGGTAACAGGTAAATGCAAGAAACCTAGAAAAACTAACCTGTAATGTTCGACGTCGTACGACTTAAATTTCCCACCGAAACAAGAAACCTACATATATTTGTCGAGTGACATGTACAGAGGGGGAACACCTAACATTCAGACCCGAGAATACGGTGGATTCTCGGACGTAGCCTTAGTATCTCAGCCGCGCTGTTATTGCAGCTGTTCATGTGGAAACTATGAAGTATCCACACGGCCCTTAGCATATGCTTAAGCGGAATTAGATACGCTAACTCGAGAGCTGTGATGACAGATGAGCTCAAACAACTCATCTGATGTTAATGGAAGAACATCGTGGACGTCTGATGGAGTAAACGCATGGGGTAAGCTGGTAAATGCAAGAAACCTGGAAAAACTAACCTGTAATGTCCGACGTCGTACGGCTTAAATTTCCCCGAAACAATAAACCTACATATATTTGTCGAGTGACCTGTACAGAGGGCGGGCCTCGGGGACTAACAGTACACCAGCAGAATCCTACCATATGCCGGTAATAAATTGGAGCGAACAAGTCAACAACCTAGCAGAATATGACATTTTTTTTTCCTTTTAGTGTGACTCAATACCTTCGAAAGCCGACAATATAGCTTTTGTTTCTATCGACAGGTTTTAGTTTTGGAACTAAAGATAGTAGCACATGCTACTCTCTCACCATCTTTAGAACCATAGGGTTCGAGTAATTTGATCGCAATTTTGTAATATATTGCAGCGATAGTTAGGAAATTCATCTGCCTCGAAATATGAACTTTCTTTAGGTGACATTCTGAACGCTCAAAGGCAGCCTTTGTCCTTGATGGCTGATTCAAGGATTCCAGCGGCGAAACAATCCATTGTCTTTATTATTCAGAATAGATACTAATAATAATAACCGGAGTCAGATGACGTGTAGTATTCCACTTATTGAAAGTATGCAGTATGCAGATGGGCATACTATTACTGTTAAGATTAAATGGGGTTCCTTCGCCACCGCATACCAGAGGATATCTTCGCCATTATGTTGACCATGTTTTGGGAATAAATTTTCTGGCCCTTTGGCCGAATTATTTTTTGTCTTGAGTTCAACATGCACTCACGCGTTGCAGGGCAGACATAATTTGCACACGAAAGCCGAATAAACCCACCCTAAATTTGAGGGCTGGTCGATCCAAGCCAATACACAAATGATAATCATATGTATCCGAAGCCAATACCTCTTCAGAACTAATCTCGGAGAAGTGACGAGCATCGGAACGAAACCCGAACATATTGCTACAAGTAATCGGAAATCTGGGCCAGAAAAATCGTAAGGGTTTCAAAGTTCAAGACCTATATTTCGGCCTGAATCCTTTGCTATTGCCGAGCTAAATAACTCTTCGAACTCGAATATGCCAAGGGTGTAATGGTCTCCTCATAAAGCCTATCAAACCAACACAGGATTTGGTTTGGAGGCATATGAAAGGTATTCGTTTTTCAACGCTAGTGCCAAACGAGACCTAGGAAACATCTGTAAAGTGGCATCCAGTTGAAATTTCTCATCGAGACACATTTGTTTGCCACCGGATATACATGTGACATAATTTACCATTCGCCAAATTTTGACACTGATCTCCAAAATTAATACTTCGTGAACACTTATCGAGCCGCTGTTGCGCTAGATGTTTGGCATGGCGTTGTGCCGTCGACTGGGCTCAACATCGATAGATAGTGCGCAAGGCGTCAAACTTGTTGATTTTCAGACAGAGAATAGTTTAAAATAATGGTGGGCTTACCCGCAATATTTCGCGTGTATGCCTAACATGTCTAGGGGAGAGATGTTGGGGGATCCAGATTAGCCCAACAGCTCTTTAGGAGGGAAGAGCATGAGAGATAGTGGAGGGAGAGCCAATGAGCATCAATCGAACCAGAACGGATTCAATTTTACTTCTCAAATAACTGCTGTGAAAAAGATTTTTGCAGCGGTAGAATGGTTGCATCAGGTAGGATGACCTCAACTGTTTCTAAACTTTTTTCACTGAGCTAAGCACTAGAGAGAATGGAAGGAGAGCTGATGAACAATGTTTCGCTTGAGACGCGTGTATACCCAACATGTCTCAGGGAGAGCTGTTGTTAGATCTCGATTCGCTCAACAGTTCTTTAGGAAAGATGATACAAGGGCTCAGCATGAGAGATAGTGGAGGGAGAGCTGATGAGCATCAATAGATTAAGACCGGAGATCTCGATTCGATTTTACTTCCCAAATAACTGCATCAGGTAGGATGGACTCAACTGAGAGAGAGAGAGAGAGAGAGAGAGAGAGAGAGAGAGAATTGAGGTTTAACGTCCTGTTCAGCAATATTTCAGCTATACAGCGACGATCAAACAAAATTCTAAGTATTCCAGCAAAAACAAGTTAATAGTCCACCAATTCAGAAGTAATCAACATAACACACTAAAAATATGAACATACAGTAAAACTTATATAACAAACCGATTTCTCTCAAATAACCTAAAATGCAGTCTTTTTTTACCCGACTAAAAAGATCTTCTAAGGTAGCTGCTCGATGAAAAGAATCTCTTACAATCTTAAAATCTGTGCAGTCGAACAGAATATGTTTTACTGTGATATCTTCGTGGCATGGAATACACCTTCGGGCTGGCCCCCTTTATAGAAAATGTTCGTGAGTTAAACGGGTATGGCCGATTCTACATCGCCGGATCATGGCTTGATCGAAACGTTTCTGACTGCTCAGATGAGTATAACCTACAGTTTTTTTAAACTCATCAAGTTTAATATTATCCACAGCATCCCATACAGATTAAACAGCTTTCTCACATAAGCACAGATAGAGGGTCTGAAATCGCTATATGGGATTTCAACAGGATCAACCTCATTATCTAGTGCTGCCTTAGTCATTTCATCAGCTTCACTATTTTCTTTCATGCCAACGTGGCTAGGCAACCAACAAAACACAACAAATCAATCTGTTGATGAAATCTACAGTATTATTATTGTAGAATGTTCAAGATGGTGGAGTGAGTTGAAGCTCCTAAGAATTTGACTTCTTTTACTACCTTGATTTCAGTTCTATCTAATGTAAGTACTGGATATTTTTTTTGCTGGAAATACTTTCCAGTGTGTACAATTTGTCTTTGCTTTGGAAAACTTGAAACCATTTTCTAGACACCATTTCTGGATTCTATTTAGACAAAGTTGTAATGTTCTCTCAATATTATGAGAACTTTTCTTACTACACGAAATGTTGAAATTCTGATCAAAATGATCAGACACGGTTGTGCACAACCGAACTTGAAATTGTCTATCATTCAGAAAGTTGGATATAAAAATGGGCCTTTTAATCCCATAATATGAAGGTCTTTTAAAATCCCGTATTTCCAAGTAGTATCATAGGCTTTTCTAAATCAGAAAAAAAGAAAAACAAAAACAAAAACAACAAAAAACAAACAAAAGACAACAACAACACACATGTTCATTCTTTGCGAAAGCATTCTTGACATATGAATCTAATCTAACTACATGGTCAATGCTCCCATTACTTCTATTTTTCAAGGAAACCAGCTTGAGTATCGGTAAGTTTCTTTTCAGTTAGTTAAGAGATCTTCAACTAAATTATGGTCCATTTATGACCCGAAATCTCAATAAAATAATAAAACTCGGAGATGACAAACATAAAGCTATTTCGTCTAAGAAAAATCATGTAGGGGAGAAAAATAAAGAACTGAGATCAGAAATAGCGATCCAGGAAAGAATAGGATGCTAGAATACAATTAGAAAGGTGTTGTCTACGGAAATGCCCAAGCTACTTGAAAGGGATGTCCAGCACACATGCCAGATAAGCAAATGCTAGTACAGACACTGAATTAGAAAGGCTCAAAGATAAAGTTAGAGAACGTGGAAGACAGAACAAGGAGCTGCAGGTATTAGTGAACCTGTTTGATGATCCAGAAATGATCACTTTTGTTGATGGAAAATGCACGGTTGAAATTCGAAAAGTCATCATTGACTCATTTGGCTCTGAATGTAAGCATGAGTAAAGCTAATGAACTAACAGGAACTTCCATCCCTTGGTTCTAGATTAAAGTGTTAGTTGAGGTCAGGTTTTTGGCGAAATATCATGCTGCAGAATTCACGTTGCAAAAATGACAACAACGCATACAATCTGTAAATTGATTGTAGTTTGATGGAACGTCTAAATTCCATAGAAATTAACAAAACTGGCAGGTCACCCTTCTTGATGGCCAAATGCCATCATTGGGCTTACACGGAATGAGTGGACGAGACACCACAAATACTGTAGAATCATTTCAAAAAATTGCTGACCACCTAGCAGAAGTGATTTCAAAGAGAACCACAAGGAAGAGGAAGTGGCATCCTTTCTCGCAAGTATCGAGACAACCATCTGTGGTCAGGGATCGGTAAACCCGTGCTTTAAAAGACAACTATACGCTTTTCGTGAAAGACTTCTCCCAACTGCAATCGAAAAATGTTATCGGCTACAGATCGTGAGAAATTAGCAGGGATTGGCATTTTTTCTGCAAGTTGCATCGTTTGGTCAATTTAAATTGCTACAGAGTGCGACAGAACTGTGAAGTCGTTCGGAACTATTGCAGTAGAACAGAACGTCTTTATCAATTCGGGTGAGTCAGGACCTGGCAGACTGATACGCACAGCGGTGAAGTATTTTCATTCTCGCGGAACTGGATGAGGCCGGCGTGGCCCCGTATTTTCAGTGTTTGGAGAGGGAATACACGAAACTGAAACTGGTACCATAACAGGACAATGGCTTCAACGTCTTGTTTCTGATTGCCGCTGATGTAAACTTTCATATGGATCATATCGCGAGTTTCTTGGCAGCTTGGCAAATCCAAATTACAACACATATAAGGGAAGTGGGAAGAGGTGCCGACATACTGACAGAGTCACATGGCTTCACAGTATAGGCTTCTGGTTAACCTATTCTAAAGCACATACCAAGAATCTAATGATTCGAGATATATGTTGTATCTCCGGTACGTTTTTATTGTACCAGTTCATGTGACAACTTGGATGTCATGACCACACGGTCCCTAGCACCGGCATAAGCGGTATAAGATACTGTGATGGAAAAGCTCTGACAATTCGTATATTGCCAATTGGTGAACTGTGTCGCTGTTACAACTCGTACACTGGGGATTGGGGAAATAAACTACTCCAAGGTGTTCGCGATGATATTGATAACACGGTGAATGTGTTGGCCTCAGAGCTCTGGTAATAATTGACAAAGTAGTCACAAGACCCTTCTGGTGCCTGGTCAAGAATCGATGCATTCTCCAAGTCAACCCTCACCTCGAAACGATGCGCCACCATCGCGCAAAATGGTTTGATGATGCCACTTCCTTGATGATGGGGAAAGTGATGATTGAGGCAACGGGTGAAGGAATGGATATAGATCTTGCTATTCAACATGATGAAGTTTATCTGTCACTTTTTGCCGAAACCGGGGATGACGAGCTGGACACACTCACACAGCAGGCCCCAGAGTTATTGATGCATTCATTGCTTCTCCTATTAAAAAGACATGCACAAGACCCAGTCCTGCAGGAAATATATGCTAAACCTGATGACGCGCTATTGGCTCAAGCACAGAATGTGCTAAATGTGGCCTCTGAGCGCGATTTTGGTATTCTTGATTTTTTGGTTAGATTGAAACCGGCTGGCCGGATTCATAAAAGATGTGCGTCTTTATGAATCTCTCGCCACGTGGATGAATAATAGAACAGAGAGAATTAAGCGTTCAGCAATATTTCAACTATATAGCGAACAACATTCTAAGCATTCCAACACAACACACCAAAACACAGAGAGAGAGAGGGGGAGAAATAAGGTTTAACGTCGCATTCAGCAATATTTCAGATATATAGCGACGACCAAAGAATATTTCAAGTATTCAAGTTAATAACTTAGTAATCCAACACATTAAAACATACACACATTAAGACTTATGCAAAACCGATTTCTCCCGCCTTGGGTCCCTCTTCCCGGGTTCCCCGCTCCTTGCATTCAGACGCAACCCAAACTTGGGAGACCGCCTGGTGCGTGCCCGTGTTCAATACCCCCGCACTCCGCTGGAATCAGTGGCAAACTGCTGCACAAACTGAACCAATCAAGCATGCAGCGCCGGATTTGGCACAAACTGAACCGGTGCCGGATTTGGCACAAACTGAACTGATTCTGACCTGATCATCTAATCACGGTGTATATGTAAACTGAACCTACAGTACATATTACCATATACTTATACCCATTACAACATTTGTACATTGATGAATAAAATTGTTCTTGTTATATTTCACCTGAATCACAATCTCCGTTATCTTTGAGTCTGTTTGTGTTTTGCATGTCTAGTATATTACTGTCTCATTCGAACCCGATTCATGGTTTACAGAGTACCAAACTCTGATGTGATGTTCTACCCTACTCTCATAATAGCCTCCGGAGAGAAGCCTTGCACCAGTGAGATACACTGCGTGACACTGGGGTAGTGCGTGACATTTGGTGGCAGCGGTGGGATAGTCTACATTTGGTGGCAGCGATACAGGATATTCTTGGTACTGGATAAATTTGTGCCGGATAACCTTGGAATATTGAGACAGTACATTGGACGAAACAGACTCTTGGAGATTAAAAACACAAATCAGAGCTAAAAACTGAAAATGGATGACTCTAATGTTGTGACTTTTAAGTCACCAAGCCTATGTGGTGAAACTTCTCATGACAGTGATACAGATCTTGAAATCCCCGACCTGGAGAATGCTGTATTTCTTGAACTTGACAATGCTAATGAAACAAAAGAATCTCTTAGTTCTACTAAAGAGCTTTCAGCTGCGTTGTCAGAACAGTTTAGTCAATTGGCTAATCAACTTATCAATCAATTTAAATGGAATTTTGATGAGTTATCAGAAAATCAGAGAAAACAATCTGAAAATCAGAGAAAAACAAACTGCCAAATAAATGAAATATCTGAGAATCTGAAGCAGAATAAAGATCAATTTGGTCTACTCTTTGAGAAAATTAACTGTTTGGAAGAGAAATATGACAGATTATCCGGCGAGGGTAAACAATTAACGGAGGCAAGTGACAAACTCCCAAAATCTGTAAATGCAAAACAGTTGGACTTGAAAAGACCAGACTTTTACAGCACTCAACATTCCCAGACTACTCCAGAAATGGAGAGACAACCATTACATGTAGATGTTGCAAATTCCAGGCCTGTTTTGAGGTGGGGGCATAGTCAGGGCCCTGAACATGTAGATTTGAAACAGGAAAGTAGCAATACACCCCCACATGCTAATTCACCATGGCCTAGAGAAGGCACTGGTCTGAAATCTAAAAATCAGGGACTTGGATTTGTTGCTAGCACTCCTCAGGAAATTGCTGGAATTGGTGAAGCCAATTATGTGCCATTTTACAGTGTTGGCAATAAACAAAATCATCAACCTGGACAGGGTGGTAGTCCTGGTAACGGGCATGTCAGACTTGACGCAGGAGATATTGACACTGGACAAATTCCTATGAATTGTTCTTTCGCTCATTCTGCACATAATAGCACATTAAAAATGAAACCTCAGACTTATGATGGGTTCGAGGACTGGGAAGAGTGGCTAAATCAATTTGGTATTTTGGCAGACATAAATGGGTGGAATTACTCCACTAAGGCACTATATCTTGCAGGAAGCCTAAAGGGAGCAGCAAGAGCTGTTCTTAGTAAGTTATCAGAGACTGAAAGGCGCAACTATGACTGCCTAGTAAAATCTCTTAGTTATCGATTCGGTTCAGTAAACCGAGCGGAGGTTTTCAGGGCTAGATTACAAACCAGGTTAAGGGGAAAAACTGAAACTTTGCCTGAATTAGCTCAGTCCATAAGAAAGTTGACTCGTCAGGCATATCCCAATGCACCTGTCGCCCTGCTAGACACTCTAGCAATCAACCACTTTATTGATGCAATCCATGATGCTGATATGAGACTTCGCTTGCGTGAAGCTCAACCTAAGACTATGGCTGATGTTGAAGTTATAGCTGTTCGTCTAGAAACGCACAGGTTGGCTGATCGGCAGCGTGGTCGCCATGTCCATGTAGCCAATATGGTTCATGGAAAATCTGATGACTCAAAGTCACGAGATGAATTGGGAACCAATATCACTACTCTGGTGACTGAAGTAAAAGGATTGAAAAAGGAGTTTTCTGGGTTGAAGAAAGGCTTGGTGAAAGGGGGACCAATTTCAGAAAATCCACCCAATAGACCGCAGGTTGCGGGTGGTAATGGAAATAATAGACCAGATAGAAACTGGGCATGGGATAGGAGAAATGAGAGGGGTAATCAGTCCTATTATGGTAATCGTAATGCTCCAAGTGCTCAAAATGCGGCTTTTGGTAGAAATAACAATCAGGGAAACTACCAAGCGCCGAGTTCAAGGGTCGGGACCCGGCCAAATCATCAAGGCCCAACCTAGTAATGATCAACAACTTATTGGGCAATGGTGAAGGTCTCTTTGTTGCTGCTGCAGTAGAGAATAGACCTGTTGCTATGTTGGTTGATACAGGTGCTAATGTAACAATATTGAAAACAGAAATTTTCAATCGTTTACCTCTTGCATCACGCCCAGAAGTATTCAATGTAAATAAAAGTTTGGTCACTGCAACTGGTGATATAACACCATTTCATGGTTGTGTTGAAATTAAAATTCGGTTCGGGAAACATGAATTTTCCCATGAAGTTTTGTTGGCAGATATCCAAATTGAATGTATACTGGGGATGGATTTCCTCACAAAACATAAATGTGATTTGAAACTTAGTACTGGCACACTGTCAGTAAATAATGAGGAAATACCCTGTTACAGGCATGTTAATGACATAGAGCCTACTTGTTGTAGGATATCTGTTGCTGAGAATACTCTAATTCCCCCTGGAAGTGAAGTAGTAATCTCAGGAAAAGCAATTGAAATTCCATATGGAGTTCATTATGGAATAATAGAACCTGTAGATAGATTTATGCAGAGAAATGAACTGCTATTGACAAAAGCGGTAGTAGACTCGAGCCAATGCATAATACCATTGCGTATCATGAATCCTACTGATCGAGCTCCAATGCTATACAAGAATACGATAGCTGCAGTTTGTGATCCTGGAATTTAAATTATCCAGGTTGATGAGGAAACAGAAAAATGTTCTGTAGCAAATTGCCAGACAGTCAACCCCCATAATTCGACAAAGCCTCCAATTCCTAGTCATTTAGTGGATCTCGTTGAGAGGAGTTCCCAAAATTTGACAGGAGCTGAAAAAGAGGAAATGACTGAACTTTTAGTTGAGTTTCAGGATATCTTCTCCAAAGATGGGAATGATATCGGTCGAACACATTTAGTAGAACATGAGATTGATACAGGTTCAGCACGTCCTGTCAAGCAAAATGCTAGGCGTGTTCCTTTGGCTAAACAGGCAGTGGTTGAGGAGGAAATAAATAAAATGTTGGAGAATGGTATAATAGAGCCTAGTTTCAGTCCATGGTCTTCTCCCATTGTCTTGGTGAAGAAGAAAGATTCCACTATTCGATTTTGTGTGGATTATCGACTCAGAAAGATAGTCATCCACTCCCTAGAATTGATGATACTTTGGATTCATTGTCAGGAGCAACTTGGTTCTCCACTATGGATCTCAAAAGTGGTTACTGGCAAGTAGGAATGTCTGAAAAAGACAAACCAAAGACTGCATTCACCACAGGACAGGGAGGATTTTTCCATTTCTTAGTCATGCCATTCGGTTTGGCAAATTCTCCTGCTACTTTTGAGAGGCTAATGGAGAGAGTTTTAGCAGGGCTATCGCACGAAATCTGTATGGTATATTTGGATGACATCATTTGTTTTGGAAAAACGTTCCATGAGGAATTAGAAAATTTGCGGCAAGTATTCACCAGACTCCGAGCTGCTAATTTGAAACTGAGTCCAAAGAAATGTGATTTGTTCCGTAAGGAAGTGGCATTTCTGGGTCATATAATTAGTGAACATGGGATAAGTACAGATCCCAAGAAAGTGGAAGCTGTAAAAGATTGGCCAGTTCCTAGGAACGTAAAAGATGTTCGAAGCTTTTTAGGCTGATGTTCCTATTACAGGAAATTTATTGAAAGTTTTGCTAATATAGCAAGACCATTGCATCATTTGACAGAGCATGACTGTTCATTTGTATGGACAGAAGACTGTGATCTGGCATTTACTACTTTGAAGAATAGAATGATATCAGCACCAATACTTGCTTATCCTATACCGGATGGGGAGTTTATATTGGATACTGATGCTAGTAATTTTGCTATTGGTGGAGTTCTTTCTCAGATACAAAATGGAGTCGAGAAAGTTATAGGTTATTACAGCAAAGCCCTTAGCAAAACTGAACGCAATTACTGTGTGACACGCAGGGAATTGCTCGGTGTAGTTTTGAGTGTAAAACAGTTCCACCATTACTTGTATGGTCGACACTTTAAGGTTAGAACAGACCATGGCTCTCTTAGGTGGTTGCTTTATTTTAAGAATCCTGAAGGTCAAGTAGCCAGATGGATAGAAACATTGGGTACTTATGACATGGAAATAGAACATCGTAAAGGGCGTTTGCATTCAAATGCCGATGCTCTATCCAGGAGACCTTGTCATGCTGATAGCTGTAGTCACGGTGAAAAACCTGATCAAAAGCATGATAAATCTAATGATGATGAAGCATTAGAGAATGTCTGTATTGTAGAAAGCAATGAAAGTAATGGTGCAGAACAGTCTGATACAGATTGTACTATTACTCCAGAGAAATTACATAATTTGCTGTTATCTGATCCCAAGATTGGAATTGTGTTTAACTGGAAATTGAAAGGCACACGTCCTTCTTGGTCACAGATTAGTGATTTGTGTGCTGAGATAAAGCACTATTGGTGTATATGGGATACTTTGTACTTGTACAATGACGTATTGTACAAGAAGTGGGAATCAGAGTCTGGAAATGAAATAAAATGGCATGTCATACTCCCAGAAATACTAAGGAAGACTGTTTTGACACAATTACATAACTCTCTAACTGCTGGCCATCTCGGGGGTAAGAAAACCTTAGGCAGAGTTAGGGAAAGATTCTATTGGTGTCATCTCAGAAGAGATGTGGAGCACTGGTGTAGAGTATGTGACATGTGTGATTCTAGAAAGAGGCCTAGAAATAAATTTAAGGCACCAATGAAACAGTATATTGTTGGAAGGCCGATGCAACGGATAGCTTTGGATGTAATGGGTCCTCTTACTACCACAGACAGCAGAAATTGATATATTCTTGTGGTGGGGGATTATTTCACAAAGTGGGTTGAAGTCATTCCTATGAGGAATCAAGAGGCTACCACTATAGCAGAAAAGTTACTGGGAAGAGTTGTCTCCCTTTTTGGTGTTCCAGATGAAATTCATTCTGATCAGGGTTCTAATTTTCAGTCACAGATATTCTGTGAGCTATGTAAATTAATGGGGAGCCAGAAAACTAGAACCACACCTTACCATCCACAGAGTGATGGGATGGTGGAAAGAATGAATCGGACATTGGAGAATACATTTATGTTGTCAGCTTTTGTGTCTGACAATCAGAGAGATTGGGATGTGCATCTTCCTCTTATGATGATGTCATATCGTTCTTCTGTACATGAGACAACTGGGGTTACACCCTCTGCTATGATGCTTGGCAGAGAGATAAGGATGCCTGTTGATTTGATGTTTGGCATACCTGAACGTATAGAAACTGACATATCAGATTATGCTTATGATCTTTCTCATCAAATGGAAAGAGTACATGGGGTTGCTAGGGAACATATGAAGATAGCTAGTGACCGAATGAAGAAGAGTAATGATTCTGGTCTGAATATCCATATTTATGAGGCTGGAGATCTTGTATGGCTGCATAATGCTGCTCGGAAGAAAGGGTTAAGCCCAAAACTGCAGAGACACTGGAAAGGACCTAATGTGGTAACACACAGACTTTATGATATCACGTATCGTGTACAACTGACACCAAAATCAGTACATCACAATAGGCTTAAACCATATAAAGGGGAGAATGGCCCTGAATGGTTTAAGGGAAAAATCACCAAAAGTGATGACGATTGTGAAATGCCCACTCCAGATGATATTATATATCTAGGGAAGAGTGAACAGAAAATTTATGGTGACACGATTCACAATTCACAGACTGACAGTGTTAAGAGAAATAGACTGCCATATGTCAGAAATAAAATAAAGAATTCCAGCAAGACTGGTAAAGACAAACCAAAGTTCCCACATGCCCCTTCTCTTGGAGAAAATGACCGACCCCGTCGGACTTGCAGACAGCCTAGCCGGCTTGTTGAATTCTTATATCTGTAACAATAAGCAGATAATAGAATGAAAACATGTTATTTCCTCCAGATCAAGTACTGGGTGTGCAGTACTTGCGATAATTTCGAGAGTTTGCGACGAGCAGCTGCAGAAAGACATGTCTTAGAACACCACAGTGGCTTTGGGTGGAAGTGTCTTCTCTGCCGGAAAACATTTCACAGATGAATCCCAAAACACAACGGTTGAGATTGTACGGAGTTAGTAGTGGTGAATTGTTTAACAGGAGAGGTGAGACCGGAAGTGGACAAATCATTTGTGGAATTCAAAGCTGAAATTTTCCATACAAAAGTAGAGGTGGTTATGAAACCACGGTATCCATTCACGCAGGCGAGTAACCAGGTATCAAAGGGCGAGGCCCCGAGACCTGGTTACAAACGACAAGGGCAGTGTAGACCAGCCGAGCTGGCTAACCCCTCTAAAACACATAAGGCTGGACCTTCACCAACATCTAAAACACATAAGGCTGGACCTTCATCAACACCCAAACTACAGGCTGGACCTTCATCTAACAAATCCAAATTACTTAAGGCTGGACCTTCATTAACTTCCAAACCTGAGGCTAGTTCCTCCACATCTACTGCTGCTGAATATAAGGCTGGTCCTCCAAATTATAAAATTCCTAAACTACAGCTAGCTGGACAGGAACTTGTAGATCTTACTGTATCAAGTCCATGTGACGCCCCTGTTGAACAGGTGGAGATTACTCCTGCTGGACAGGAAGTCAATATATCCAATACCGAATCTGTTTTGGAGGCGCAGGATCGTCTTCCAATTAATTTTACCATACGAAGTACGCCAGAATCTACCTACTCTACTGACATCTTGCAGCTGGACTGCAAGAGTATTATTGGTAACATTTCGGACACCAATTCTGAGGCTTCAGCTCAGGCAGGTCCTGCTGGGAATGCTGAATGCCGAAATATTCACCAACCTACCTGCAACCCGGTTCCAGCTGACCTCCAGGAGAAGAGAGATTGGCGGCAAACAGTAAGAACGATGGAGGAGGAGCCGGATTATGTCACAACAATATTGAACAGTCTGCAGGAACAGCAACGGGGAAGAGTTACTCTAAATGTGGGGGGGACTCGGTTCGAAACGAGTATGAACACTCTCCGTTTCGAACCGACGTCAATTTTCGGCATGATTGCGGGGAATAAGTACAAATATGCACCATTAGAGGAAATTCGGGGGGAGTTGTTTATTTTTTTGACAGGGAGCCTCTCCATTTTCGGCACTGTCTAAATTATTTGCGGAATGGGGGGATAACCGACGCGTCAACCCTTCCATCTGAGCGGAGGTACCTGGTGGAGCTGCGCCGTGAGGCCCAGTTCTACCATCCTCGCTAAAACCAGGGGTATCTCTATCCTAGATATAGCCCCTGGTACGCTTGGGCAATGTATCGCGATCAACGACACACAGCGGCATCCTGCACATATTGACCAATCAGATCACTTAAGCACCGCGTCCATGGCGACCGTGACAACAGATTCGAAAACACCATGGCTTGTGCGATACCCAGTAGCAGAAGAACATGCACCTTTTCAACAACCGTGAACATTAATAAATATAAGGAAACATAGTTTAAAATAAAATCTATTTGAAGAGAAATAAACCCATTCATCTACCCTCAAACATCTACAAGCCAGGCAAATGTAGAAAACACCGAAGCTTTAAAGGCGGTCCGCGATGTCAGTGTATCCGACCTCACCTTCCCACTGCACTGTCCACAACATATGGTCGCTGCTACCATAACAATCATGGTTGCCCGGGGTGTGACCATAAAAGTTATGGTCATAAATATATGGTCAACAGGATGCGACCATAAAAATGATGGTCATCATTATCTAGTCAACAGTACTGACCATAACTTTTATGGTCGAATCTATATATCGACCATCATTTATATGGTCAGTTTTCCGACCCACATTTTTATAGTCCTTTTTTATATGCTTAACGAGTTGCAACCATAAAAATGGTGGTCGCATATATAGACTATACTTTGACTAGAATTTATATCGTCACTTTTCCGTACCCCATTTTTATGGCCATCTTTATTAATTCTTAATGAGTGGCGACCATGACAAATCTTGTATGGTCATTTTTTTGGCCATAAATTTTGTGGTCGCTGCAGTAAGTCGTCTGCATAATTTAAATAGATGTACTATCTTTCACTTCGCCAAGTTGTAGAAATTTATCTCAAGTATAAATGAAGATTTTTAGGGAAAACCTGGTTGGGCGAGTGGCAATTACGGACCGTAATTGACAGAACAGCCGATATGTTGTTTACAGCCGCTGTTACTTCCGCTGTGACAATTTTGACTTCGCCTAGCCTGGTACCCTGACTTACTGTTACATTACTTATATATACATGTTTGCCAGGGAACCCCAGAGAGCCTCGTTCTGCGTTTTGCTGTACCGGGATTTCTTTTTCAAGATTTCAGTGAACGTGGCACTCGTTGGCAGTTTATATTATTGTGTTCCATCCAGCAAAGGTGCTTTTGTGTTTCAAATTCTTAATGTATGGCCGTAGTGATGTAGGTCTACAAGGTGTCAACCACTAAGGCATATTAACACGGTAATAAGACGACAAAGGTGAAGAAAGAAAGACAGGGAAATCGCTGTTTGAACAACAACAACAAGAACAACAACAACAACAACAACAACAACAACAACAAGTTGAACAGCAGTTACGTCGGAACAAGGCAAGTACCAGTAAGTATATATGCCTAGATGAACAGGTCAGAAAAAGAATTAACTGTATAGCCTATTCACTTTGGATATAATTATATACTTCCATGTTTTCAAGTTGGCATATTTTACTACTGTCTGTCCCAGATAATATATCCGAGAAGGTTTTGTCGATATTTCGGAGGCAATTTATCGTACAACATTGAAACTTCACACAGTATACACACTAAAACATACTGATTTATTCCCCATATTTCACTAAAATCTGTTGAGAATGGATAAAAATGACCAATACCTACCATGTTATTTTGGGACCACGATGACGTTGATCCGCTAATGTTATAACATGCAGGCTTGAAGTCATGACGTCAAAAATCAACCCATAAATCTCCCATCTAATTTTTGTTTTCGCGATTTATTGAGAACTACTGGAAGGATTTTCTTGATACTTTGGAATAAAATTAGTTGTCTTTTTAGATTACATGTATCTACTTTGTGAAGTTTCAATGTCGTACAATAAATTTTCTCCGAAATATCGCCGAAAACATATCGGAAATATTATGTGTGACAGACAGTAGTTATAAAATAATATCGCACGTAACTTAATTTCTGCGAGAAAAAGTCAGCAAAATTGGAGGCATTTTGATTTGAGGCGAGTAGTCTAACTTAAAGTATAGGACAGCTATGTTCCTGAATCAAACAATCGCATTTGCATTTTTGTGAAGTAGATTCTATCATGATTCTGTAGCCTACTTTAGCAGGTCAGGGGAAAAGTACTAACTGGGATATATATCCCAATTGCGATAAAATATCCATGTCAGAAGTACAATATTCATGTTACGATCAACCTGACCTTTTTTGCCAATTATTCTATTCGTATAAAGACCTACAACAGTGATGAGTGATGGGAAGTATACTGCAACAACAGCAACCCGAAAAATAATGCACATAATCGCAATATTGCAGAGAATAATTTTGGCCAGTAAAAGTCAGCAAAATTATACAATCGCATTGGCAGATATGTGAAGGAGATTCTATCTTGTTTTTGTAGTTTAGATGCCAAAATTCATCATTATGAGCATAGTATGAGAATTAGTCACAATATCCCAATTAGGATATATTTCAATAAGTAAACTTGGATTTCGTATCCCAAGTGGGATATATATCCCAGTTAGTCCTTTGTTCTGAGTCGTTTACTATGCAAATCAGTAAAAATATCTCAATTTTGATATATTTCAATGTGGGGAAGGAGGGGAGGGGGCGGAGGCTATACAACTTTGAGAAATGTATTTGATTCAGATTTCCCGACTAGCTTGCAAGTTAACTCATTGTCTGTTCCAATAATCTGGAGGTCATCCCCTTATGCTTAGGGCACACATGAAGCAGGTTAATGACACCATCCCAAATCGGCCTGGATATATGCATGTATAAAAAATGGGATATTGTATCACAGTTAATATATTTTAGGGAGTGGGGAGCGCCATCACCATACTGGTGTTACTACGCCAGTTCGCTTTATTTCTTCAAACGTATTGATTTCATTCATCCACATATCAATATACATTGTATTAGCACAGGGATGATGTGACCAAGACTGAGCCTGAATGATTGCTAAAGCGTAAAACAGCTATGTGGTGGGATATCGGGACCTCACCATTGAGAGAAATGTAGTATTCTACTTCTGACATGTCTGACTGCCTTAAGGAGGTGTACTTTTACCGTTGTTTTATTGAAAGGTTTATACTCTGTTTTAGATGGTTGAACTGTCAATGGGAGGAGTATACCAGTACCAGTACCACAAATGTAAACACCTTTTAGGAGAATGAAACAGTCAACATCTGATGTCAGCATGGTCAGACTCACTCTTGAACACACTCGTCTCCCTTGACGATATCGCTATGGGAATCTGCCTACACTGAATAGTAATAGGAGGAATAAACGGTGAGCAATACGTTACTCTATGAACTCCCATACATAATTTTCCAGGCATAGGATAAATGTCAGATACCTGAAAGTTGGAGAATGTTAATTATGATCGTGAAATATCATAGCGCATGCACATCATTCTATTTTCATTTTGAAGATATTCAGCAAATAATATATCGCGGTACAAATGTTTTAGTAGCTGAGATTACCTATTGTAGAAACCATATTCATTATTAATACCATGTGCATTGAAACCACATTTGCGTCATCAGAAGGGCTGCCTGAGCACTGTAAATCAGAAATAGCTCTCTGATAATGTTTTTCCTTTATTCCAGCTTTCTGTACAACACAATCGACAGCACAGCTTCTGGACAGTGGGATAGAAGAGCCGCTTTGTGGAGGACTGTGGTGATAGTCGCTTGATTCACTTGCTCTTTACCATGTCCACATGGACTCACTTGGCAGAGATCACCTAACATAAGTCGCAATTCAAAATCAGATATCTAAACAACAGTGATTTTATTGAGACGTGAGTTGAGGCGAGAATGTATGGTCCCTCTTTCGTGTAAAAATCACATAACGAACAAGAACAATAGTCTATCTGGTTACAAGCATAAAGAACTGTAAATCACAGACTAACAAAATGAGCGGGATGTTTTCATGTTACTGTAAAAATGTTTTAATAGTGCTGATGTGGTGACGTGAGAATGTGTGCTCTATGTTATATCTAATAATCACATGACTATAGTTTAACAATATTCTCTCTGGATACAACAATCAAGGACTGTACATAAGATAATAATTAAAGAATTGCCAAACTACAGACTGTAGAGAAGTGAGCAGGATGTTGCCGTATATGTTTTAATCATGTCGATGTGTTCAGGTGAGAATTTGCGGTCCATCTTTTATGTAAAAACCACAGGACTGAGGAGAACAATAGTCTGTCGGGATACAACAACAAAGCAGTGTAAACAATAAAACCTGGTAAAACCATACACTGTAAACTTGATAAAGAACTGAGCGGAATTTATAGATAAATTTGTATTTCTGTATAAGGTATGATAGTGCTAAATACATAATGTATGAATGAGTGTTGTATGTCAAAGAATAAAACTAAAGTATTTTGCTGAAAACAATCTGATTTATTGAAGTTTATAGTGTACTACTTTTCGCCATGACTTGACTGCACTCCGTAACTACACTTGATCATGGCTTGTACCTTACCTGAGGGTGACAGATCTGGAAGGTCCATTGGCTGTGACCCAGATAACACCAAGCAGTATTAATCCATGAAGATATGGTCGCCTCCGACCACAAAAAGTATGGTAACCATATTTCTTATTGTTGCTCTTGACCACTAAATATGTGGTCAGAAGAATCTTTCGACCATAATTTTGCTTGAGCGAGCATATATTGTATGGTCAACCCGACCATATAATTCACTGTCAGAGCGACCATAAAATAGCTGGTCGTCTGATGACCAGACCTTTTATGGTTACTCCGACCATAAGTTGTGTTGTCAGATAGTGACCATAAATCATATGGTACGTCATGTCTATACTATAACTTTTATGGTCGCAGGCAACCATATTTGTTATGGTCGGTTCGACCATATCCTGTTAACAGTGTGAAGGACTTGAATTGTGTTGAAACACGGATTTCTATAAAATTTCACTGGTCTATCCATTAATATTTTATTGTTATGCGTGCCTGGATTAATCAGCGAATAGCTTTGCAGCGAAAGTAAAACCCAAACGTATTCTACCATGAGCGCAGTTTTTTCTAGGTCACGTACTTGGAGTGTGGGCGGAACGCGGTTTGCTATGCAAGTTTCTTTGGCTCACAAATAGAAACCTTGACGTGGTGAAGATGAGTTCTACAAGCTCGATGGATTGATTGAAGTAGTCAACCGAAAATTAGCCTTTTTGAACGAATCTTAAAATTTGGAGGATATTTTGGACCCACTGGGGGAGAGGTGACCTGATTTTTGTAATTTTTGTTGTCACAGTAGGTTATTGGGGTTGGGGGAGGATTTCAACTTTTAAATTATGTATTCAGTTTAGGTCTGAATTACATATTGATATCTAAATCAGTACTTTCTTGTATATATTATATTATAAAAGAGATTGTATATATGGATAACTGTACTGGATGTATACTAAGACTGCTGAGCAAAATCCTAGTCTACATGTATAACATAAATTGAATATTGTTATTCTAAACCTGGTAAATGTGCCAAATAATGCATGCATTTACTCAGGTTACTCATACATGTAATATTTCAAATTTCATTCACTCATGTTAATCACGGATCAATGCAAGATCCGTGGGTTAATGTACATACTGTGCCTGAAGTGAATTCTTGAAAAAATATATATATATTCTAGGGTAAATAAGACATTATGTCTGTAATTAGTTGAACTGAATTTATCTTGTACAATTAATATGCCTGCAAAAGTACAAGTATTTAAGCAAACTCATATATACTATACAAATAAGTACATGTATGAAGTTCAAGTTAAAATGTTATACAGTTTTTGTTCATTCCAGAAGTTGATCTATGGGAGATAACTCCTACTTGACAGTTTTCAAAAGTTCCACGATTAATATACACAAAGATAATTGTTCAAGTATTCATTCCTGTTGGTTCCTATATTTATCTCTGACATATATGCTAACCCGGCTGGGACATATATATTTAATAAATAGAGATGTTATCCTGTTCTAATGAACTCTCTGAGTTGTATTCTTGCATTGCATCATTGCAATGTATCAGGCTATTGAAATTTCTACTGGTGGTATATGATCAACTTGTTTGCATGACTGCCAGATTTGGGGACCAAATTTTATAGAGGTGGGGGCAATGTGGCGGCCCAGGCCTTATTTAATCTTTAGGCATATATTCATGCAAACCTGTTGTGTCTTTACGCGATACTGGAGACGTTTTAGGTCATAAATTTCGTGCACCTGTCAAAAACTTGAGGATGTTGTTGTTGTTATTTGCTCACCTTTTCCGACGATCTCGGAAGCTGACAAGTATATTTTGTCCCTTCTTTGGCACATTATTCTTACGTCTTAAACATCTATGTACCACTAAAACATCCCTGAAGATACTGTCCGTTCTTTATAAGATAAGAGTGCACTGTTTAGAGCTATGGATCGTCTCGATGACGGTTGAAATCTTCCGCTTTCTGCATGCTGTTTTCCCTGTCAATCTACCTTAGGGGCGTGTTCGCGCCACTTAGTGTGCTATTTGATTGGTTAACTAGACCAGGTCAGAGGTCAGGTCAGAAAACTATAAATAAGCGCATTTTCAGTGGACAAGCGATCTCCAACATATTTTTCGAAAGTTTGGATGTGTTTTTGGAGAGGTTTTGGCCGCAAAACTAAATTACGAAATTTATTCTCATAACTGCAACGCCGAAAATGGCACAAGGCATGATGGAGTACCCACCACTGGTGAGTTACAGCTAATAATATTGGAGCATGGTGCAGTTGTCATTCACTTGTAATGGCACGGTCATGTGATCTTATTGGCATGTAAACAGGTCGGGGATTTCTGTATTGCGTCATCGCGCACATTGCTCCCGATGTCGTGAATTTATGCGACGACACTGGGAAAGAATTGGCGTTAGTGCTTGAGAATAAATTACTAAATTATATATGAAACTAAAGCTTGGAGTTGAATTCAGATATCTCCTCCAAATATTTTGGCAATTTATGTAGACGTTTCACCACATAGGGAATTTTTAGAGGTCTACTATTTCGGAGTGTGCCAGATCTGGCGCAAACTCTGTGCAGTACAACATCTCCGAGAGCTGCACCGTATTCGGAGCAAGCTTGAATTCTGCAAGCTGCACCGTTTTCGGAGCAAGCCTAAATTATGCAACCTGCACCTAGTCTAGTGCTGAGATTTGGACCATTTTCGGAGCACCATATTATATAATTTTGACACTTGATTAATAAGTACCATGCCAGCTCTGCTGTGCCGGATTTGGCACAAACTGAACCAATCAAGCATGCAGTGCCGGATTTGGCACAAACTGAACCGGTGCCGGATTTGGCACAAACTGAACTGATTCTGACCTGATCATCTAATCACGGTGTATATGTAAACTGAACCTACAGTATTACCATATACTTATACCCATATACAACATTTGTACATTGATGAATAAAATTGTTCTTGTTATAGTTCACCTGAATCACAATCTCCGTTATCTTTGAGTCTGTTTTGCATGTCTAGTATATTACTGTCTCATTCGAACCCGATTCATGGTTTACAGAGTACCGAACTCTGATGTGATGTTCTACCCTACGCTCATAATAGCCTCCGGAGAGAAGCCTTGCACCAATGAGATACACTGGGTGACACT
>JAVTVY010056255.1:0-30728 GCA_036873755.1 Hanleya hanleyi | reverse complement strand
ATACCATCACTACCATCTATACCATCACTACCATCCATACCATCACTACCATTTCTACCATCACTACTATCCATACTATCACTACCATCCATACCATAACTACCATTCCTACCATCACTACCATCCATACCATCACTACCATCCATACCATCACTACCATCAATACCATCCATACCATCACTACCATCCATACCATCACTACCATCCATACCATCACTACCATCCATACCATCATTACCATCCATACCATCACTACCATCCATACCATGATGGTGATGGTAGTAATCCCACTTGGGACTGGACTATCCAGCAGTAATCCCACAGAGGACTATCCATCAGTAATAACATGGGACTGGTCCACCCAGCAGTAATCTCACACTGGAATGCCGTACCAGTAATCCGACTGCACTGACCTATCCATCCTACATGGGATTAACTTTTGCCAGTAATCCCACATGGGACTGATGTTATTGTCTGTACCAGATAATCTATTCCAGACATTATTGTCTGTACCGCATCACTTATTCCAGACTTTATTGTTTGCTCTACATGTATGCTTTCAATACTGCTGCACCTTTGGCGGATGACCCCGCAAGGCGAGATGTTGGGGTTCTCAGAACGCTTGTTTTTTTAAGGACAACAAAAAATTGAAATCCTGAAAATCAGACCTCATTACCCCTCAGCCCGATTTTGCTCAGGGCTGTTCCATTTAAAAAGGTATGGGAGGGGAGGAAGGCACTCAATATATTATTCTATGGGTCATGGTAGGAAATCCCCTTCAACCCATGTTACAACATTGGGAAGGCCAATAAAATTTCTATGGGTGGTGGGTATAATTCCAAACTGCCTTCAGCCCCTCCCATACCTTTTTAAATGGAACAGCCCTCAGGGGTATTGTTGTCACTCCGTCCATCTGTTTGTCTTCTTTTCCCCGGATGCTATATCTTGAGAACTACTGAAGGCAGTCCGATGAAACTTCTGTCCAGTATAGAATGTAATCTGTAGCTGTGCCTTTTGTATGTTTCATTGGTCAGTTCCTCATCTGTCTGTCTGGCCGTCTGTCCACTTTCCTGTCTATTGATATCATGGTTTTAATTCCAACATTATCTAAATATGGGCCTTCTTGTGGTGAGTTTCTAAAATCCAGTGGTGGTCAAATGATGTACATAATAAGTTCCCTGTTTTCAGAAACGTTTCTTTCCATTCTACTTCCAAAATATTCATGGAATGTTGTGAGCGTTTTCCCTGATTTACATATATCTACATATTACATGCATCAATTTTTATCTCAGGTTAGTGGACAGGGGAGATAACCACATAATGTGGTGGATAAAGAAGTGCAAGTTTAAATCTTCAGTTTAAATCTCCACAACCTTTTCTGCTTGTGAATTACCAATTACTCAGTTGACTTTAATTATGCTTCAGTTGTAATTTGTGAAATTTCTATGCCTTGGGAATACATATTAAATAGTAGTTTGGTATCCATTTGTGCCACTGTCAGCAGTGAACCTTATAAATCTACGTTTATAGTATACAGAGGCTTTATATTTGTGACCCAAATCTACACCTGCTTTTGCTATGCCTTATCTCCCTTTAGGAAGAATCCTACAAATAGTTAAAAACGAAAAGTTGTCTCCCCTTAGGGAGCTCTCTCAGCCCAGCTAGGTTACTTAAGCTCTGCCCAATCCATAATCTTCCTCTTTCTCTATTTGTACCTCCTCGAGTGTGGTGCATATCAGGAAGTGTTCTATAGAGTGCTGGTTTGGTTGTTGTTGGTTTGACCTTCGGTTGTACCTTTGCTAAACTTGTATTTTTCTCTTGCTGTATTTCTTAGACATTATGTCTGAGATATCTGTCCCTGTAAATTCTAATTCATGCCGTTCGTGTCGGCAGTTTTGGTGTAGTTGGATGCTCGCACGAAAGGTCACCTTTGTTACCGTCAGCCACGTGTTTAGAGTGTCTAAGTTGGGATGTTACCGCCTGGAGGTTTATGTCCAGGCTTGACGAACGTATTTATTACGGGTTACGGTAGACCCTGCTTTATTTGCGGACGAAAGACGCCAAAATGAAATTGCTCTTGTCGGAGATTTCAGAATTTTAACTATGATCTTTCTGGTTTCTTGTTTGGTTATCGCATAAATTTAGTCCAGCCAGATTCTATTGGAATCCCTGTCAGTGGGACTGTTTGTACGTTAGGATAATGTTAAATCCCAGACAGTTCAGAACCGGTTGGTAAAGTTTTGTCTGGTGCGTTTGTGCACAAACCCGTTTCTTTGTTTGGACAACAAAGGATTCTGTCCAAAGCCCGGCTTTCTCGACCGCTCTTTGTTATCGAGAACGTGAGTACAGTGTGTAAGCCTGACCGGCTGGGATATTTTTATGACGTTGAAACTGTACGAAAATGAACAAAAGTTTTTTGCTTCACGGAATAGAAATGCTTCAACGTACTATAACTTCGTAGAATTACAAGTTTCTGCAGGGAATTTGCAGACCTTCATTTTTCGTTGTTGTTGTTCTTGTGTTTCGGACTTTTCCAGTTTTTGGTAGTTTACTTCTATGCATACAGTTCATTGTTCCTACCAAAATTTAGTCTCTTGTTATATCAAGTGTTATTCTGTTTATTTGATATCATGTGATCAAGAGAGAAGAGGTTTTTCTCTGTCTTTTATTCTGACGTTGTTGTTGTTGTTGTTGCGTTTGTCTTCGTCGCCACAAGTCAAAGCTATACACTACGACTCTTTGTTACATTTTAATGAGCTACCTTATTACTCTCTTTGTGTAATCAAGGGTGTGTTGAACAAGAAAAGAGATCACGAGATTGTTTATTAAGAAATTGTGCTATTCTTTGGAACACATTTTTCTGTTAGTAAATATTGCATTGTGATATATTTATTTTTCACAACCAAATTTTCCCATCGGTATACTGAATTAGACTTACAATTCAAATTGGGTTGAGCTTTAATTTTATTTTCTTCTTTCTGAGAAATTATTATTATTAGCTTGAGTGTGAGTTTATTTCTCCAAGAAGTCTTTAGAATTGCTCTCGTTCGACGACACGTAGGGTGTTTATTGATCTTTCCCTAGTCTGTTGGCCAGGCAAAGATCAAGCCTGAAGTTTCTCAATCATCTGCTTGGGACAGCATAAGACTGTTCCATCGGGCGGTCTTCTTGTACTTCGTAAGTTGCTTTCGTCGAGTATGATTACCGGTTACAGCCTTGTAAGAAGAACGACAGACTGCTCCTTAGCAATGTTCTTTGCCGTTTTTCTCCTCGACAGCTTCGTCCAAACATCTTTTGGTCTACAGCATTTGTTTGATCTTAATTTTTATTCTGGATGATAATTTCATCTATTCCATTTGAGGACTTATGTGTAGTTTAGACCTCTAATTGGGGGGGCGAGTCTAGATTGAACATTGTTCTTGTTTGGTCAATTCAAATTGTGAAATTTAATGACTTTAGTTCATCTACCGGCGAGAGACATCAAAATGTAATTGCTCTCTTCGGGGAATTTTAAATTTTATTGAAGATCTTCCTAGTTTACGTTGGAAGTTTCTTTGTGTTGATGTCGGGGATGTTACTACCAGGCGGAGTTACGCCCACGATTAACGCTAGGAACAATGAATGTGTTCATCTCCTCTGCGTTTCAAATCTCATTACAGTTTCGCGTACTACGGCTGTTTTGTTCGGACTCCACTTCGAGTTTCGGGTTTACAGTTTTCGGATTCAACTTCAGTTGTTTTTCCTTCTACGTCGTTCTTGTTCGCCATAACGTCGTTCCTGTTCACCTCAACGTCGTTTCTCGTACATTTATAAGGTTGTACCCTGCTCCATTGTGAGCGTATATGTACAATAAATTGAACTGATTTGATAGAAATTGGAAAAATCACTACGCCGTTTCTCACGCAACATCTTTCTCGTTTCGCTTTATGTCGTTCTGTTACACCTCAACGACGTTCCATTATGCCGTCACGTTGTTCTCATACACCTGTACGTCGTTTCTCGTCTTAACGTCATTTCTCGTACTTTTATAAGGTTGTACCCTGCTCCATTGTGAGCGTATATGTACAATAAATTGAACTGTTTTGAAAGAAATTGGGGAAATCACTACGCCGTTTTCTCACGCAACGTTTTTCTCGTTTCGCATTACGTCGTTCTGTTACACCTCGACGACGTTCCATTACGCCGTCACGTTGTTCTCATACACCTGTACGTCGTTCTCGTACATCTGTTAGACGTTCCCGTACGCCATAACGCCGTTCACCACGTCGTTCTTTTATACCTCCTTATCATGGTCGTCAAGTTCGACAGTCCCGGTCTCCATTTCTAGATCTTTCTCTTGATTGTCATAGAGGCTTCGACGTTTGTTCGCCTGCACGTCTCTCAATTTTGGTGTTTTTCGTAAAAGACAATTCGGTTGTTGCGTCTTCATTATCGCTTGGTTGACCTCCATCGTTTTGCGAGATGCATATCTTCTTATACCCATTCATCCTCGTTTTCGGCGTTTCCTACGATTCACCATCGACGGTCGTCGGTTTGAGTGGCAAGTCCTCCCGTTCGGAGTCAACATCGCCCTTGTATCACTTCTCTAGTCTTGGCGTTTTTCTCCATCTCGGGGCTTTCACATCGAGGTTTACTTAGGTTCGTCGTTACTTTGGGGGCAGTTTTTCGACACTTTCCATCAAGTGCTTCGTCCCCGTATAGACCGTTGGACCAGTTTTTAGACGTTGGCGTTATAGTTGTTTTGTCATCAACTTGTAGGGCTATTCATTTCTACGCAGGACCTTACTCATTATGGTCGTCTCCTAGTTCGGTCACTGCAGTGCCATCTGTCTTATTTACAGACGTCATCCCTCAATCCATTAGTGCTGGTATTGACGTCTCTACATCCACATCTCATTTTGGTGGCAGTCCCGCCACATCGTCATGTGGGGTGTTCCTTTCCGATTTCCATCTCCGGATCACCATCTCTACACCGATGCTTCCGAGACCCGTTGGGGAGGCCATCTGGACGGACTGGAGGTGTCCGGCAGATAGTCTAAGTTGGATGCCAGACTTCACATCAACTTTCTGGAAATGAAGGCAGTCATCCTAGCAGTTCAGCATTGGAGTTGGCGTCTCGTGAATTCGTCCCTTCTCATCGCTACGGACAACTCTACTGTCAGTGCTCACATCAGCCAGATGGGTACCACCCGATCTTTGTCAATGTTTTCGTCTGGTGTGGGATCTTTATGACTGGGCTCTCATTCATCTCTGTCATCTCAATGCTCGCCATGTTTCGGGTCGGCTCTTTGTTTTGCGGACCACCTTTCCCGCCCCGACACCGTGCTTCAGATCGAACGGCCTTCATCCAGAGGTCTTCAGCCAGATCTGCAGCATCTTGGAGACCCCCCTTGATCGACTTGTTCGCGACGAGGAACTATGCAATCAACTGGGACTACTTCCTAGCTTATGGCTACCCACCCATGGCCCTGTTTCAGGAAGTTCTTCTTTAGATTACTCAGCACGACTGCGTCATTCTGCTCGTGGTTCCATGGTGGCCTCGTCGTCAGTGGTTTCCGGTACTGGTTTCACTTCTCACTGCTCCGCCACGTCATTTTCCAGTTTGGCCCAGCCTGTTGCGTCAACCTCACGGGATAATACATCACAACCCGCGGTGGCTCAACTTACACGTCTGCAGACTATCCATAGTGCACTTACAGTCCAAGGATTTTCAGCAGAAGTTGCACAGACGATGGTTTCAGCCAATCGATCTTCCACATCGCAGCTCTATCAATCGAAATGGGCCTATTTCGCCTCCTGGTGCCGAGAACGTGATTCTGATCCCGACTCTGCCTCTCTTTCCTTAGTAGCTGACTTCCTCCTTCACCTACATCGTGATAAGAAGTTTCAAATCAGCGCCATTGAGGGGTTCCGGTCTGCTTTGGCTAGGGTTTTACGTCTTTCGACCGGCATCGACATTAGTCTGAATGACAATATCTTTGCTCTCCTACCTGCTTTCGCCTTACAGTCTCGCTGTACTCGCCAGCTGTTACCGAAGTGGGATTTTGGTGTGGTTCTTTGTGCCCTGATTCGTCCGCCCTTCGAACCTTTACAGTCCGCCTCTCTTAAAGCTGTTTCCTACAAACTGCTTTTCTGGCGGCTTTTGCTTTGGCGTCTAGAGTTTCTGATCTTCACGCTCTGGAAAGATCATCTCTGACCTGGACGGCGGATTGGTCTCGCATTTTCCTTTCGTCCCGTCCCTGAGTTCATCGCCAAGAATGAGGCTGTGCGCCAAGGTCCGTCTGCTCAACGTTTGTACTCCATCCCTGCTTTATCAGACTTTGTTCGTGACCTTGAGGATGACTTACTGTTATGCCCTGTACGAGCCATACGTCACTATCTCACTCGTACCGATCCTGGTCGGGGTTCTCGTCGTCTATTATTCCTGTCTCTTCAGCCATCTGCAGTGCGTGACATTACCAAGAATACTATTGCTTCTTGGTTGAAGAAGACCATTAAGTGGACATATCAACTTGCCATTGACGCTCCCCCACTTTTGTCCTCTGCTTCTTCCCATGAAATTCGTGCCATCGCTACATCATGGCCTTTATGGAAGAACTTATCCCTTCATGACATTGTCCAGTCCTGTGCATGGACGGCAAATTCTACGTTCACTGATTTCTATCTGAGAGATATGTCAGTACAATCAGATAGAGTGACCACGCTTGGGCCGCTGGTGGCTGCCCAGCACGTGGTCCAGTAACTTCCAAAAAAGAGGGGGGGGTATCTTCGTTCAGCGCAGCAAGTCCGTCAATCAGCCAGCTTGCTGCAACATCACATCTAATCAGCCATTTCATATGTCCACCATATTACATGGTCACCTCAATAGGTCAGTCAGTCAGCCAACTTACAAGACCCGTCTCATCGGTGAGTATGGTTTAGGCATGGTTATTACTACACCCACTGCGTCTCCACGACCTGGGTTTTTCCTTCTATTGAGTATTGTGTACCACATTTACAATCAAGTTTTTGATTTTAATCCACGAGTACCCTCAGCGTCTTCGACCCGGGTTCTCTTTGGGTGAGTTTTAGTGTGCTGTAAGCCTATACAGTCAGCCAGCTTACGGCATTATCACAGCTAATCACATGTCCTCCTTATTACATGATCACCTCAACAGGTCAGCCTGTTGCCAACTCACAAGACATCTTTCAAGACCTGACACAAGGGTGAGTATTGGTTTTCAGGTATACTTTGTGTCAGTTTCAAGTTTAAAGTACAGAGAGTTTGGTGCATGAGGGCAATTATGACCAACTTACTAGATCATCTCAAGAGAGGCAGCTGCTGTCAACTCACAAGTCATCTTACAAGAACTGACACATTCGTGAGTACTACTTTCAGGTTTACCAGTGTCAGCAACAGGGACTAAAGTACAGAGAGTTGATGTAAGACGGCTTGTGGACTAAAGAGTGGTGGGTATTTCTTTGATTAGGTGTTACCGTTTGTGTGACATCCATGACAAAATATCAACCTACTTTTTTCACAAAATATTTCTTTTCTATAGATTAACTGATTGTTGAGGTTCATCAATAAATTTGTTTAAAGATAATGCCTCACCCGATTCAAAAGAAATAATCTAGTTTTATCATGCATGTTGAACTTGGTGTTGGACGAACGAGGACAGACAAAAATGAAGTTTTATGCATTTTCTCCATGATTCCCAAACATATTTATTGGTCATTGCTTTCCTAGCCCAAAAGTATCCCAAGTCTTAGAAATAAATATATCATTTAACTATGAATGCTCCTTTAGATCATAATTATGTCCAACATAAAATAATGTGTCGGACAAACGGAGACAGGAAAGTGGCCATAAAATGTCTAATTCCCTCTATTCCAGCATGAATTGATTCTAAAAGTTAGCTAGATGTGGAAAAATAAGTAAATACTTACGAAAACTGTGTTCAAGTCTGTAATTGTTACTCACAAATGTTTAAACTGCCAAATAGTGTTGGACAAACGAGAGACAGACAGTGTCGGACAAACAGAGGACAGACAGTGTTGGACAAACAAAAGACGGACAGCGTTATAATGGGAATTGCATCCTATATGAATGCCTCAGAATATTTTCAGCTAGATAATAATTCATATAAAGTTGTTAACTGAGATTTGCCACTGAGAATGATAAAGGAAATCCATCTATTCCCCTGGTTTAACAAAAGTTGTCTTATGTTAGTCCAACATGTCTGTCTTATGTTAGTCCAACCTGTCTGTCTTATGTTAGTCCAACATGTCTGTCTTCTGTTAGTCCAACCAACAGAAATTGGCGATATTCTGTATTCTTATTGACAAAAAGATTGGTAATGTTTTTAAATGATTTGCAAATGTCAAAATTCATGTTCATGAATGCCAGATGATAAGTCAATTTGTCTCTCAACAGCTTGAACACTGTTTTATCTGAGCGTCCGGTGTCGCCTGTAACACAAAATTAATTTGGTTCGTCCAACACAAGGACAGACACATTTATTTTTAAGTCTGTGAGTTCTCAGGTTAACGTTAACAAAGTATCACCCATAAGTGATGTTAATGGACAAAGTCAGATGGCATTGAACACTTGTCATTATTGAGCCATGCAATATTTGGAGAATTAGACCACTTTGTGGTCGGACGAACATAGGACAGACAATATTAACTTGATTATTAAAATGTATTTTTTCTTCAACCCAACTAAGGTAGATCAAATTTGACTCACTTCAGTTACAAGTACAAGCATCATCAACATTTTGATGAAATTGGTAGTAATTTGTCCATCTGGTTCAACAGTTTTCCAGCATAAAGATGCCATGGCCAGAGAGGACAGACAATGTTAGTCCGACCAGAAATATTAAAGAAATCATATTTTTTCGATAAATGAGTTGATAAGAACATTAAATTGTACATAGAAACATAGTTTTGGTATCAATTTTCTGTGATCACCACTAAACATTTATTCAACTGAATGTTTGATGGCAAATAACACAATCAAAAGGTAGTATGGTAAAAGCATGTCACAGTCAAAATACAAGAAAACAGCCCATTATGATTAGATTTTAATCTTTTTTAGTAATTAACTTTCACAACTGCCTTCCGTATTATAGAATGTATCTGAACAGTTGTCAAAGCAAGTTGTGGAACCATATTTATTGTTCTCTCCTTAAAATTTATAACACAAAAATCTGATGGAAATAGGGCTTGCATTTACCATTAAATGGTAGCACCTTAGCAAAGAAACACCCTGGTATAAGATGGGCACCTTGTATGCAATGTTGGCGGGACAAACATGACCACTTCTCGTCATACACTGATTACCACTCAAATACTCACAGCGCCACCGGCCCGAGTTCCTTCGTTGGGGGTAAAATTGTGCACCACATCCACGATCACGGCTACATGGATGAGTACATTCAACTATCTATTATGATTACTTCATGACTACCCACAGCGTCACCGACCAGGGTCCCTCTTGTCGAGTTCTAGTGTGCCATGTCCGTGATCATCTCAGCGGTTACTCAGCCTGCTATTGGAACTACAAGGCATGTTGGTAGTGAGGCATAGCAAAAGCAGGTGTAGATTTGGGTCACAAATATTAAACATTTATAAACAATGTTAGTATTTGTAACCAAATCAAACCTGCTTTTGCTTTGATTACCCTCCCATCCTGCCCCTCACTCCACGGCCTTGCACACCACACGTCTCGGGCTGTAAGAGTGAGAAAGAGGGAGATTATGGATTGGGCAGAGCTTAAGTAACCTAGCTGGGCTGAGAGAGCTTCCTAAGGGGAGACAACTTTTCGTTTTTAACTATTTGTAGGATTCTTCCTAAAGGGAGATAAGGCATAGCAAAAGCAGGTTTGATTTGGTTACAAATACTAACATTGTTTATAAATGTTTAATTTTTGAGTAATACACTGAATAAAGCCAATGTTTACTTGCTATATCTTCTGGATAAATGTATGAAACAACTTTAAGATGTGTTAGGTGTGCATGAAATCAATCTATCCAACTTGATAACGAAAGTAATTTGTCTTAAAACAACAATAAATTGTATTATAACAACAACAAAATGTGTCCTTGCCCCCTGATGAATGAAAGCTATTCTATGAAAATGATGAACAATATGAGAAAAGTACAGCATTCTTTTTTGCACAAAAGCCCCAGTGAACAGAAAAACCACAGACAAAAGCCCCAGTGGACAAAAGCCCCATCCGATATTTAGTTTCAGGCCAGGGCAATAAGATCACAACTTGACACATTTTTTTATAACAGCTATGTGCATACCTTGTCACTTTTTTCCCTCCGTACATAGTAGTTGCCCCACCTGATGGTAAAATCCTGTATACATTTTCGGGCAATAACTTGAGAAACTGTCATCATATTCTTTTCAAATTTGGTATGTATATACCATGCCATGAGGTGTCACTTGAGATTGCGACATTCAAAATTCATTTCCAGGCGATAATTGGGGAATGCTCATCAGATTTTTCCTAAATTTGGTATTTATATACTATGCCATGAGATATTCCTTTTGATTGTGTTTCACCCACTTGTGATACAGGTGGCACAACCTGATGACAAAATCTAAATTTGGTTTCCGGATAATAACTTAAGAACCGCTCATCGCATTCTCCTCACATTTTATATGCAGATACCATGCCAAGAGATGTCACTTGGAATTGCGTGTTGTCCACTTGTGCCTACATGCCATGCCACCTGGTCACAAAATCTAAATTTGGTTTCCGGGCAATAACATTGAGGATTCCTTGTCAGATTCTTGTCAAATTTAGTATGCTAATACCATGCCATGAGATGTGGCTTGGGTTTGCATTTTGCATGTGATAACTCTATGCTATGCATCCAAACTCCTGCACACATAAAAACATCTTGGTCTGGACTGTTAAGGGGCTGAGGGGTTGTAGCATCTCTGGGGCCTCATATTTTCAACAGCTCTCCCTCACCCCAGCACCATCAACCAAACTTACCATTATACTAGCATCAACTCATTCAATCATTCAGAAAATATATAGGGACATTGTCATTAGCATGTGATGAATTTTAAGGTACAAATTTCACTTCTATTTTAATTTAACTGATTTCCCCACTTTGTAAAACTGTGATTATGTAGTATATTTTGAGGTTTATTCATTGTGGTTATTTACCTGTACCTCCTAGGTGTACCTGTAGTGACCAGTTTAAGGACGAGGCTCATAGCTTTACACCTACTTGAGACTGTCCTACCAATATGTGCCAGGGCTGAAGACAAGGAACATGTGAAGGAGGTGTGTTAACTATAAAATGTCAGTCTTTTGGGTTTACATTAACATACTCAGTCGCATGAAACAGTTGTAGGTGCTTCTGTCCTTCACTTACCTTGCTATTCTAATCATTTTATTTAAATAAATAATGTGGGCGGGGGTGGGGGGTTGATATGTCATCATTTATCCTTAGACCCTGTGCCACGTATTAGACTCTCTTGCATTTCACTGCTCTGTAACCTGTCGATAATCTGTGACCATATGTCTGTTACATTATGACTTCATTTTAAAACTTCAGTTAACAAAGGCACTATTCTCAAACATGTCTACCAATATGTGGGACGTGCCGCTAGCCCTGGCGATGAAGACAACAAAAGAACAACGAGATGAAATTATAAAGAAGATTGGACTGTTGCAATCTGATACAAGAGAGGAGAGTCTTGTGACGGAGGGGAATTCTCCTGACATGGTATTGATGCAGGGAGTGGGGTTTGACCCAGACAGGTCCCTGTGCTGTGGTGTGGAGTCGGGTCACACCCTGGTTCATGGGACTGGAGGACAGGGTGGGAGGGGCTATGGTCTCGGCTCCTTCGCTATTACATCAGGTTGCTACCAATGGAAGGTTTGTACATGATTCCACATGTTTAAATAGTCTAATACATTTATCAATTTGTCTCAATGATATTTAATTCATTGGCTGCCTCCTTCCTGTGAGTATACTCATAGCTGTTTTACCTCTCTCCATTGGCTAATTCAATTTTCCCATCATGCTTTTGGAGAAAACCCAAGCTGTGAGATTACCCATAATGTTCATGAACTGCCTGCATTGGGACATTTAGGGACATTTTTGGAGGTTCTCAGACCTGTGTAATGCAACTCATGGTGTTTGGAGAATGTTAACGCATCAATAATGAAACTTTGATGGCTGAAGTATAATCCTAAACTCAAAAATTCACACCATATCATTTTCTTTTTGACACAAGTGAATGCAAGCATCTGGTTAAGTGTTTGGCTCACACATAAATGAACAGAGTGCATTTGTCCTGGTACATGACATAGGATCTAACAATTCAAGAAGCAATAGATGTTTTCCAGAACAACCTGCCTTTTTGCAACTAATTTCCAGAACTCACCAGAACATGTTCCGTCTCCAGTTTCGCCGGAGAAAAAAAAACTACGATTTTGAATTTTCAACTCCTCAAATATGGCAACAGTTTTTGACCAAACATAGACCAGAAATATTACCCACCCCTGCCTCCATATGTTCAATATCGGAGCAAGGCACCAGCCTAGTTCAGTTGGCTACACAGCACATTAAGTGTATGAACACGTAGTTTTCTTTATATTTTTCAGTCATTGTATACATGTTTGTAGGATTTGATTACCAATTCTATAATCTCCAGTTCCTGATAGTGAAGGAGAACCGTGGGAATGAGGGGACATGTGTAGGTGTGTCTCGTTGGCCAGTCAGAGATTTCAGCCACCGGACTACGACTGACATGTGGCTGTACCGTGCTTACAGTGGGAACCTCTACCACAATGGGGAGCAGTCCTTGGCTCTACCCAGCTTCACCGTGGGCGATTACATCACCGTCATTCTTGACCTGGATGCTAGAACGCTGTCCTTTGGCAAAAATGGGGAGGTCAGTTGATCTAATTAGGCTTATATCACTGAGGGTGTAAAGATAATTTCTTGTATAGTCACCATGCCAATCCCACAATTAAGACTAACCCTTCTAACAACTCAATATGGCTGCAGAATAATTTATGTGATTATTTGGGATGTCAGTTTGAGGAATATTTTTGGTTCTATTTCTCAGATAAAAGGCCATTAGTATCATTCTGTAAGAGGGACCTTAGGTGAAGTGGGCTATGGCATGGCAATATGGCAGTTTACTGAGGTTAACTTCATGCAACAATCTTATGGGACGAAAATGGATTTTCGACCATAAAATACATTTTTAGAAACAAAAATCCAGGAAACTTGGAGATATTAAAGATACATGTATTAACTAATTCTCCAAACATATGGGAAAGTCGGAGCGTGGCCATCCTGGTTACACATCTGTGATGATTTTCCCACTTTTCCCCATATTAGCCTTATGGGAACCTTCCCCCAGTTGCCCCGTCGTGATATGACTGAAACAATGTTGAAAACGACGTTAAATCCTACTCACTCGCTCACTCCCCCAGTTGCCCAGTCAAGCAACCGTTTGTGAAGTGGCTCTGTCCGTGGCAATACAGGGGAATTAACATAGAGGAACACGGGTCTTACAGAGAACAAAAGATTTGGCTGATCTGTTAGCCTCCAGCGGAAATTCAACTGGGGGTCAGATAACATGAAGGTGGATAGGACGGAACAGAATTTTTGCTTTGAAATATAGAACTAAGTATGAGACAATTACCAAACTTTCAGATGCAGAAGATATCTTAGCTCTCCAACATATATGTTAGAATGGTAATTGAGTTGTACTTTTTTGTGATAAATCTCATTAACTTCAATGTTAATTGTAAACTTTCAGAGGGGGGAACAGCGGGGGACTGACGTCATCATGAGTCCCAGAATGACCTGCAACTGACAAAGTACAAAATGTAATGAATTTTGGAACCATACACTCAAGGTCCGTTTCTTACAAAGTAAATGGAAATACATTATTTTTTCTTTTCTAATTGCTTTGTTATCACGGTTATGTGTGTTGAATCTTACAGGATCCTGTGGTTGCCTTTGAGGATGTGGAGGGCCCTGAACTCTATCCATGTGTGATGTTTTACAGCAGTAATCCTGGAGAAAAGGTATGCATTTGTAATTGTGATACTTCAGTACTATGTTATTCTATTTTATGCTCGTCTCTATTTATCATTCATGGACATTCTGTAGGATTCCAGAATTTCATTTGGGTTATAGTTGTACTGAATGACCCTGCTTATACCAGGTGAGAAACTGAATGTTAGAAGACGAGTGATTGAATTATTAAAACGTGTTATTGTAGCTGCTGTTTGATTGGTTAATTATCAGGTAAAGATCACGGACATGCAAGTCAGTGGTGCACCCCGCGACCTCTTACCTGGTGACCCTCTCTGTGGGACGGCTCCAGCTGCCATGGTTCAGGCCCACATCACATTGATACGTGCTCTACATCGTGACCAGGACTGGGCCCCTTACATCAATGACGAGATCCTGGCACGCTTGGAAAAACTAAACAGTGGACTCAACAGTAAGGTGGTCTCACAGAGACATAGCTCTCATGATATGGGTATGTGAACAGATTGCACAAAAAACGGATGAATGCATGATGACCGTGATCATCCAACAGATGTAATTGCAAGCTGTAATTCATTTGAATTAAAACTATTAGGACTGATTCCCTAACACAGAGATATGTGGAACAAAGTTTGTACAGATTGGTTCAACTTCAGGCAATCTAATCAACCAGTTTATGGGATTTCTTATAGTTAGATCCATAAAATGTTACATGCTCCAGATGATTAGACTGAGACACAAAATGTTCATTGTTTCTGGTTGGTGCACATGTTTTAAAATGCTGTCTACCCTTATTTAGTGAGTGGTGAACTTGAAGGAGGGGGGGAATGCTATTAAACGTGCTCATGAGCGTGTATATAAACTAGACTGTATATGAACTATCTTACATATGAAGATGTCACAAGAACGGAGAACAGTGTCTCACTTTCTGTCATGGACACCGCCAACTCCGGGATCAGTGACAAGAATGCCACCTCTGACGAGGAGAGTGCTAAACAGTTGGATATCCTCGCTGTGGAGGTAAGTATGGGTCAGGTGACCCGTCTTTTCTCACAGGCTTATACGGAGTTATCTCCCAGTAGTTTATAAGATGATAAAAAAAGAAGAAGAAATGATTCACTTTTGAATTTCTGTATGATTAATTTAGATAGGCAGTCCATTCAACAAAGGTGTGGATGCCTTTCAGATGTTTCTCGACTACTGAAGATGTATATTGTGTATATGTTATTGTAGGTTTGGCCAGCTATGGCTGTGATTGGTGGTGTAGACCATGGTTTGTGCGTGGGTGGGAGGTGTGCTCACAAGATAATCTCGCGTCAGGGCACAGTCCTGGGTGTGGCTAAGCAGGGAGCTGTGACGGTCAAGGTCCAGTGGGATGACGGGGATGGGACTGTGAGGTAGGACAGCCAGTGTGAGTCAGTTCTAGAAGAACTGTACCATACATCTGGTGGTGTTATTTCTATACCTTTTCCCCATATTAAGAAAAGAGATTGACCTTTCAATTCATTCATTCAGCTGGGTGTCACGTAATGGATGAGAGCCCATAATTAAGATGTAAATAGAATCCTGGAACTTTTACCCTTTGAAAGATAATTTAGTGTTTCATGATTTTTCCACCATCAACAGAAAATGCAATTTTTTTTTAATATTTTTTTTATCGGGACTGTTTGATTTGCTGGCATTCTCAATATGACTAATATTATTGTATTTTCCAGTGACGCTGCAGTATCGAGTCTGGAATCCGTAGAAGCTGAACCATTTGATGTAACAGCGCTGACAGGATTCCATCCAGACCTATTGTTATCTCTGTTCTCACTCACCATGATCTCAGAAGAGGAGAAACCAGGGGTCCTCAATGTCAGTGTAGAACAGAAGGTCCCTGCCAAGAAAGATATCAGTGAAACCAAGTCAGAAGAAGACCAGGGAAAACCATGTTGCGACATACCCTCGGCCACTGTGAACGACATGGAAAACCTCATGCGGCAACTCGATGCTGATATCGAGAGAGTACTGTTGCAGGAGAGAGAGCATGATGACCATAATGCGGATAAGAAAGCTCCGTGTGATGACAGGCCGGTCACGCTGGCTGAAATGGAGACCTCTGACCTCAGTGATGTGGCATCGTCGGGTGGCGGGTCCATGTCCTCCAGTGGGATCCGGGACACGCCCTCGGAGAACCAAGAGGGTGGATCACTGGTGACAGCTCAGGTACGATCCCATCTCCAGGAGATCTGTGCTCAGGTGGAGGCTAATATAGGGCTGGAAGAAGAACTGACCACTGACCTGTTCAATAATTTACATAGGACTGCTGTGGAAAGCTTACACCCTGAGAGTTGCATTGGCAGGGCCGAAGTTACTGTTGGAGCCACTCCTGAAACTAAGATATTTGGGACCAGGCCTCAGGAGGTCAAAACTGTCACTGCGAGTGCACAAGAGATGAGTACTTCAGGGGGGCCTATTACCAGAGATCTCCCAGATGATGTGTCCAGTATCATAGCAGAAAGCATAGAGGAGGTGGTAAAAGTACCAAAACCTGGGGCAGCTACTGAGAATGAAGCTGCTAATGTTACAGTTCCAGAAGAAATGGCAAAATCTACCAAATCAACTTTCTCAGCCATAGAGGAACTTAAAGCTATGAAAAGGCTGTCGGTCTTAGCAGCTGCCCTTAAAGCTGTCCACAACATTATGACTACAAACAAATTCATGGAAATGCTACTCGTTCCCAAGGCTTCCCTGGCCAAAGATGGTAGTGGGGGATCCAAGATGAGCCACACCTCCTCTAAAGACAGCTGCTACACTGAGGACTTTCGTGATACCTTACAAAACATCATGCAGCTTCTGGTGAAGAGGTGTGTCATGTCTGCACCCATGCGGCGCTGTGTATCTACAGTAGAATTGGAGCGGGCTCTCACTGTATTACAGTCCATGGTGATGGATTCTGTAGCCCATGAGAGGCTCAACATGGCCCAAGAAAAAGGTTTGTGCAATCCCTTTGGTAAATCCCTTTTTAACTTTATGGTTGAAATTTTTTTTGGTGAATATTCATCTCTGAGTCCTTAAACTTTCATTGGCCTCTCGAATACTGCTTGATGCAGACTGTTCAGGCAAGTATTTGGTGGAGGACCAGGCATTGAAAATCTAATGTCATAGCATTGAAGGGACGGGCAATATAATCTGGAGGTATAACTTGATCAATTCAGAGTTTGTTAAATTGTTTAGATCGTGCATGTCTCATGCCTCCTCTTCCTCCATATTTCAAGCTGTTGTAATTGCCATCATAAATATATTGTTCTACAGCGAAATTAGAAGAAATCATGGCTACAAAGGGATTCAAATCGACTATTCCTGTTGGAAGTAGGAGTAAATCTGAGCTGGAGCCCCCATCAGTTACCTCTCAGACCTGCCAGACTGAGACATCCATACTGACCAGTCGGGATGGAGAGGGCAGCTTCAGACAGAACAACAGGCAAAACACCATACTACAGTTCTTACGCTATGTCACACAGGGAAGCAGGTCAGTGTTAAAGGTTATACAAAATGGTCTCAAAATCTGCTACTTTTTTGTGCTAAATTGTTGTAGAGGTGATTATATTGACTTGTTTTACATTTTTGTATGTTTTCAAACTGCCCAAGGATGGAGATAGCAGCAGTAAAGTGCGACAATTTCACGCCCCTTTCAAAACGGCGAAAGCTGTGATCGCTAGACCTGTGACGTCACAACCTGATTACGATCTCGCTCAAATGCATGTTGTGACGTCAAAATGTCAGCGACATCACGCTAGAACTCCCACAGTTGGGTGAATCTTTCATAACAACGTCCGACGTCATAGACTATGACGTTTACGGCGCAATCGTAATCAGGTTGTGACGTCATGCACCAGAGGTCATGGCTCCAATACGTTTTCTCCCACATGTGTGCTATTCGTGTCCTAAAATCCACTTCGACGACATTATTCGAGAAAAAAATACTAATTTGTTATTTGGAACACTACTGGGTATGTTTTAATGCAAAATAGTATAGAGTCATTTGGTATAACCTTTAACACATTACTGGTAAAAGAAATTAATCAGTTCCAAATTTTAGGTCCAATTTCCCAAATAAATATGATTACCCATTATATTTTCTGGCATGTATCAACAGGAGAGTATATTTCACATTTGCATCTTCAAATATATTTTCATTTTATCCAGCCGAACAGAAATGCAAAGGTCATCACGGCGCCCCTCCCCAACACCACCACTGGGCAGCAGAGAAGGATCGCGAGAATCTACAACCCATGAGAGTGGGGAACAACAGATGTCAAAATACAGCCAGTCAGCCCCTTCCACCCCACAACAGCTTCAGCTAGGACTGGCCACTCCCACCCCTCCACCCATTGCTGTACCCCTGTTAGAAATGGGTTTCACTCTCAGCCATATACGAAAGGCACTGACTTCTACTAATACAAGTAAATAAATGTTATACTTTATTTTCAAACTCTTCAAACTCTTCAAACTCTTCAGTTTGAAAGCAAACACAATTTGATTTGATTTGATTTGATTTTTATTCACCAATGAATGCATATAGTCATAAAAGAAATGGCGGTCATAAAAGAAACAGTAGTTGTAATATTAGAAAATATGCACCAGACGATGTTATTTGGAGGTGGGAGGAATAGAACACACTCGATTTTCCATCCTGTAGTAGATTGCCTTGTATTTGACAACTTCTGTGAATGCTGGGTGAAATCTGAAAGTGCTGTCTGAACCCCTGAATGGTTCTTTTTTAAGGAAACAGTCATACAGGGTATTCGAAGCAGTAAAAAAATGGTTTAGTTTTACTGAAATTAAGTTTTTTTCTCAGATTTTGTGGATTTATTATACCCCCCACAACGAAGTTAGGGGGGGTATACTGGAATCGGCTTGTCCGTCTGTCCGTCTTTCTGTAGACACAATTTTGTCCAGACTACTCCTCCTAGGATTTTGCTTCTATTTTAATGAAACTTGTGTTAGGGACCGTATCCATCCAACGTTCGTTTGCTAGACGTTTTAAACGATGAAAAAAAACGTCGATGCAAACGATGGGTGTATGAGTTGATCGTTTTTTAAAAAACGCCGGTCAGATAAAGACGATCGCCGGAAATCTCCGGCAACCTACGGTAAGGGTGCCGGTCGTCTTTTCACACCTCGAACAAAGGTGCAGACGTTTTCTAGCAAACGATTGAAAGTCTCCTGGCAAACGATCAGCTCGAAAGTAGTCCCGCTTTACAGACGCAAAAACAACAACAACGGCTGTGTCGCTTGAGGCCGTGAAAAACGGATTATGAGAACGGAACACAAATTAATGTTGTTTTTTTCTCCAGATTTTTGCTATACGTGTGCTGCTTGACTATATCTTAGAATCGGTTACGGTGTAATTCGTTAATAAACAAAATATTATGGAACCATGATATCGTTTTATGAACGTGCGATTCGAATCTTATGTATTTTGCAGAATACGGGCTTTGCGCATTTTGGAAGGCGGCTTCAAAAAAGTCAGTTCTAGATTACCATTTGATTTTTATTTCACCATGCATAACAATAATGTTTAGTAAACAAAATATAATAGTGGCGGGATGAAAACCCCGAGGGGTTTGTTTTATCCCAAAATAATTATTATATTTACAAAGATGATAATATGCGGTAAACTCTATCATAGTGAGACGAAAACACAAATTTAATTTCCAACTTCCACAGTCGGCAAACATAATAGATGTCTAATTATGTTCCAGGAATAAATACGATTATATCCTCGATTTGAATAATGAGAGCGAAACGTGAGATTTTAACTGAGAGGGTAAATTGTTCCATATTTTGGGACCCTTTATTTTAGTACTATAAGTCAGAGTAGTAAAAATCGCGATATAAATTTAATTTAGCCTGTCTAGTTGGGTACCTGTGGACAACAGATAATTTTGAAAAATATGATCTGAAAGTGTTTGGAATTAGGTCTGTATGATTGAAAAAATTGTCAACAAAAATTAACACCTGGTAGTCGTTTATTTGTTTTATGGACAATATTTGTAATTTTTGGAATGAGATGATCATAGTTTTACTTTAACAATTATTATTACGTTTGATTACAGATAAATGTCGAGTGAAACATTAGAATCTAATGCGTATATTTTTTCTCTTTCAGGACGATGCGTAAACTCAGAAATTTACAAGACATTCACCATAGATAACGGTTTTCTAATGGTGTAACTCATAATTTTGTTTTTGTTCAATTTGCGCTTTTGAAGCGCGCCTTGTTTGGTAAGCTTTTAAAGTTACATCTGCAAATATCTATACGTGATGAGTACTCTATTCATCTGAAGTTTGTAATTTCGATAGAAGTCGGATACCCGTGGTTGTACATTTACAACTTTTAGAGCAACGCCGCATGACATTTTCATACAGAGAGATTATTTTGTCACTTGGTATCGTCGATCCAGTTATGAGAGATCGTGTATGTAATTAACAAGAATTAACTAGTCTTGTTTTGCCGTTGGGATTCGAGTGGGTAATCAAAATAACCATTGTTTATTACTTCTTAATTTGCTATGGGCTGTATCCCACCGTGTTAATTCCTCAATTTCTCACATGTCATTTATTACTCTTCATAGCGCATATTTGTTGATCTCTCTTTGTTATTGGTTTAAACAATATTTTATTCCAACAATGCAATGCATACGATCAGTAATAAAATTTATGTGAACTTACCTTGATTTCCTGTATGTTGTTCCATAGTGAATGAAGTATCGGTTGTGGTGAGAAACAAATAAGCTGGATGTGAAAGACGATGTGTATAGTACTAAAGATGAGATCATATATGTCCAACCTTCCAGAAATGCACTTAAATATATTTTTCATGGAACAAAACTGCATGGTTTATTTAGAGCCCGGAGTGATCAATTAAAACTGTCCCGGAAATGTGCAACTGTGAATAAACAAAAAGTATAAAATCAAAGACACTTGTTGCCTTTTATTTAATAATGTCTTTGAAATGAACAATCCCTTCAGCGATACTTCCCGTGAACGTCCATTTATTTGAATTATGGTAGTAATAAAGCAAATGCCCGTGGATGCCGCCTCCGGAAGTAACTCTTGCGTCCTTCGTGGCTCGAAAGTCAAGCTGTGTGTAGACCAATAGAACAGACAAAAAAGCTGATCACTTTACTATTATTATGGCTAGACAATAAATTGACAGCTTGGCAATATTGTTTACTAATCAAGCAGGATTCTTACCTATATGCTCACCGGAAATTAGTTTCTTCCACGTATAGTCCTGCTGGATAGGGATATGGGACTTTCTTGCACAATCATATGTTTATTGGTTAGAATCTTACAACAAAACATAAACATAACGAAGAAATATGTGGATATGCGAATAATATTATCCGGAGAAAAGGCGGTCATTCCTCTAGTTTCAATATGTCCATGGAGCAAACAAACCTGCAATGTAGAATAAAAGTGCGTTAAGTTGACCATAATAAATAAAACACCGATAATCAAATATTTGGATCTGTTTCGATAAAGTCTCAAATAAAAGATTGGTTGTCAAAAAATACATCTGTCTCAGCGCATTGCCGAGAAATTCCCTTCAATCTAAAACATTAAAAATGCTTGAATGAAGACTCAATGGAAATTCACACCTCCACTTTCTCTCAAGTAGCGATGTTCAAATATCAGGGTCACCAAATATTCTCCCGTGACAATTCTTTTTCATGGCACCCATCAAAGTATAGCTCTAGAAACTTTCTGGATAATTTTAATGTATTCGACTTGTGAATTGAAGGATCGTGAATATAGCGTTTTCCTCTCTGATCTGGTATATCGCCATGAACGTTTCGACAGACACGTGTTCTACACCGGTCTTTATTTTCCCGCCATGCGGGAGCAGTCCTGTGTCGACTTTTCTATGCTGGGGATAAACCGCAGTCGAAATGGAAGGCCACGTGCGTGTACGCGTGTGCTCCTTGACCGTACACAAGCTGGGTTTTTTTTCAGACAGACCCGTAGAATAAATTGCGATATTTCTAAAATATTAAAGCTAAACGCGCGTGTTGATTTTCCCTATGGACTGCAATACAGTACACAGGCCAAATAACATATTAGAAACCTTTCCATTTTTTGGTTTATTTAACGTGAAACAGGGTCGATTTGCCGAGAATTTTCGGCGATATACCGACATTAGTTTTTTTTTTATCAATTTCCTTGAAAACGCATTCATAAAATAAAATATTTAAATACATTTTTTATCTCGAGTATTATAGGATCATGAAAATATAAATATCATTTCTGTCTCTTCAGCTCTTTTCATGTTATATTTATTGGGAAAAGTGTAACACGATTTGCCAGTGAGGTATTAAAACGTGCTCTGAAGTGGGCGAATTTCAGTGGAATTCCCCGCAAATCGTGTTACACGTTTTCCGGTAAACATTACAAGAAAACCGCTGAAGATACAAAAATCATATAATAGTTTCATGGTCCCATAATACTCGCGATGAAAAATATTTATTTAGATTTCTATTGCATCCATGCGTTTTCAAGGAAAGGGATCAAAACCTAGTGTCGGCATTATCGCGAAAATTTCCAGGCGAATCAACACCATTTTTCCACGGTAGACTTCCGTATCGCCCTGAATAACAAGGAAATATTTATCAACCTAAATATTTTTGAAACGGGTATTTCTTTAAGTTAAATAATAACTGAACATAATTCAGATCAGTAAGATATCGGCAGAGTTATCTGTTGATTACCTTTTCCGGCCTATTCAAAGAATGTTTTTACACCGTGCATACATGGGGAGGGTGTTATTAAACCATTCAGTTTTATTTGCGTACGTGACACTTCCATTATCACAGCTAGATGGTTGTCATTTTCATAGAAAATTTTTGCACACAAACAGCGACTTCTCGTAATCAAACCTTTAAAACAAACGCGGAAGGCGATTAAAGTGTAATTTATTTCCCCTGTGTTAAACCCGTTTTCACATTCGCTGATAGCGCTATATTTTGTTACACATGTGCGCAGTTGAGAGCTAAGGCACGGCCTGTTCACCCAGTGTGTATTTATGCGCAGCTTAACACGTGCGATCGTCTTTTGTCAGTGTCTTCCAAACGACGACGTTTTCTTCCGAACGACAGCGGTACCTTCGGCCGTCTCCGGTGATGGTTTTTTTGATCGTTTGCTACACAAAAAAAACGATGGTGCAAACGATGGGTGTAGTAGCTGAGCGTTTTTTTCCATCGTTTAAAACGTCTCAACAGCAAACGCTGGTTGGATACCGTCCCTTACCTATGGTTTAAAGATGTGCATGCCCTATTTTCAGGGCGAAATTTTAATTTTTGACATATTTATGACGTTTTAAACTTAATAGGACTTTGCCATTTTCAGGATCTATTTCCATGTAGAGACTATTTTGTCCAGACTACTCCTCCTAGGATTTTGCTTCTATTTTAATGAAACATTACATATGTGTTACCTATGGTTTGAAGATGTGCATGCCCTATTTTCAAGGCGAAATTATAATTTTTGACATATTTATGACGTTTTGAACTTCATAGGACTTTGCCATTTTCAGGATCTATTCCCATGTACAGATAAGTTTCTAGTGTAATCAACTACTACACTTGTCCTTCAATATAACACGGCGACACGGGGACAAAACATCAAGCGCACTATACGTGAACCGCGCTAAAATGAATCCTTTGTTAAATGGTCAAGTTGAGAATCTCCTGCCGCTGCGAGTTCCGCAGCTCAGCATTATAAGCGACACACAATGTACTACTATTTTTATCAGAAGGTTCTGAAACTTTGTAGACATGTTTGAAGATTTGCATCTCCTATTTGTGACATGAAATATAAATTTTGTCAAAATTACCCAGACTTGGAATGACCAGTATATTATTGTTTTTATACTGTATTGACATATTACTCAGAACAGCAGACTTGTGTCTTGCAGGGCGGGGGGTATCTCAGTTATCCCTTAGGATAACAGTTAAATCTAGTTCAAATTGGGTATTTCTTGAAATTTACAAATACAGTACAAGGCAGAAATAACTTGTTCATAAACGCGAGTAGAACGCGAAGTAATCGGGACTGACCCGCGCTAGTTTATTGAAGAAGTCACGACTATAAATTTCGGAACACGCGGTTTAGACCCGACTGCTTTCTGTAAACGCGTCAGCGTGTAAAAGCGGCCGATGTCGCTATCGACGCGATCGTCTCGGGTTTTAGCGCGATCCACAGGCATATTTCGAAAGGGATTACTTTATTGATCGCGTCAGATGGAGTCTTGTTGGCCGAACAAGCCAAGATTGACCGCCACGTAAGAAATTCCCCACACAGTAAAATGTTCGTCGAGTGAAAGCTCATTGATAGTCCACACCATTCAATAACGAAATAATCGGAAATATAAGTTCAAAGTTTATTAAGAACCATACTATAAACGTATAAGAAGTTTATTTTGTTGAAGACGTACCTTCATTGTGATGGAAATTGAGAAAATCAGCGAAGAATTTGCCTTTTTTTGAACCATCTTCAGCGTCATCGAAATCTCATTTCCCGCGGTAGAATGTGGGAGATATTGGCCTCATTCCAAAGGCCATTTCCCCCACTTTCGACCTATGATGAGTGATTTAACAACTAACAAAGAAATCACGAAGAATTTGATTGAATAGACATGTCCTTGTCATGAATATTCGTTCGATAAAACAAGGTCGACTGAGCTGGTTAATACCGCGAAGCTGATTAGTTGAGAATGAGGTCATCGTAGGAGAGTCTGTGAGACAATCGCAGCGATTGACCGGCTGTCTGTCTGTATGCCGGTCTTCAGTGCCGAGTGAATTTATCGCAGAGAAAATGCCTCAGTTGGAAACTTTAGCGAGCCGACTGTTGGATTTACAATGGAAATAAAGGGTTTCTCCGATTTATATGTCGGATTAAAACCCACAAAGATGATGTACTGGTATTTTAGCACGATCGTCCGCTTGAATTGAGCGAATCGTGATGAGATTTGTTATGAAAATTATCGTTTGGCTGGGACATAGACGCAAGGTAATGCTCATTGTTGCCGAAATCAATTTTTTTTCTCGCCTGGTCTGGTTTTATTTTAGACACAAAAGGGCAGATATTTTCAAGGACAGATTAATTAAAGTGTGGGCTTTCTGAAAATATATATATTTAGCGGGGTATCAATCAAGCTACATGCAAATATATTGCTTCAAAAAACACGGTCCATAACAAAATCCTCCCGCATGCATTCATCTGAGCATACAAGGCTGACAAATGAGACTATCGGCAAGTAGCAAAGGAACTCGTTTATTTACAACACGCGACTTGTTCTGATCGCGTCATGCAGTTACGGCGTACCGTCGACGCGTTTCAGTCGAGATTATGCTTTTGTTTTTGCGCGATTTAGGCGAGTTTTCAGGCTGCGATTAATAAATTATAGTCGCGAAAATGATTTTTTTCACTCGCGTTTATGAGCAAGTTATTTCTGCCTTGTACTGTATCATAAATAATTTTATATTGTCTCATCCCCAATAAATCGTAGGCATTGAGTTTTTCAAAAATGTCTAAAATTGTTGTTGGCAAACATACCAATTTGGAATTGAGTTTTTGAATGATTCTACCCCTGATGACCAGCAGTAAAGTAGCACATTTATGAATCACAGCTATTGCATGGTACAATTGTTATAATCCCATCTAATGCTATGATGCCCTTGATTTGAATTTTTGCAAACTATTCATGTCATTAGCCGAATATGGATGAAATATCAAGCCAGTCTGAAGTAGTCTATCTTGTTTATATAGTGTCCAGTATACAAATTGATACATCTTCTCTGTATTCATTGCAACCAGATGTTTGCATTGCAGAACTTTTAGGATTGGTTATTTCAGCACATATATCAAGCCATATATTTCTACATGGTGAACATGTGTATATCTTCTTTGCAATGTCAGGTGTATCAGACGAGGTGTCTGCCCATGCTATAAATGTTCTGGCCACATGGATGGTGGAGCATCCTATGGAGGTAGAGGAAGTGGAGGCGGGTATGGCAGGTGGTCTGGCCAGTCGTCAGTCCTCTACAGCTCAACTGTTAGCCAGGAATGACTCAGAGGCAGGCATAAGCCAGCAGGGGTAAGTTATGACATTGGACTGTGAATTATTACAGTCATATATGAATAGGGCGTCTCTGAAAGGTGAAAGTTTGAGTTTAACCCGGCAGGGGTAATTTATGACATTGAACTGTGAGTTATTACAGTCATATATGGATAGGGCATCTCTGAAAGGTGAAAGTTTGAGTTGAAGGGTCAGAATACTGCCTATTCACACTGCCAGTTGGGTGAATTTTGATTTCGAGAAGATAATTTGATGATCTGTAAATGTTTTGGTATGCTTTATAATAATACATTATTCCAGTCCATTCTTGATGAAAGGCTGCTGGTAGTAGTGGTACTGCCACTGCAGAGACTTCAATTCTGTGACCTTCCTTTTCAGGAGCGATATACTCTCATCGATAGAGCCAGAGAACATGGACCTGGGGACAGACAACTCTGATGATGAGAGAGAAGATGATGTATCACATCCCACCAGATCAGGACCCAGACGGATTCGACGTAGATTGGCCATTGACATCAGGAGTTTTATGACAAGTCGTACGAGTGAGTTCCTGTTTATTTCCTGATCACCATTAGAAGTCCCATTAGTTAACGTTTTGGTTCCAGCAATTGCCATGGAAAGTTCCACTGGTTACCTTTTGAGCTCTAGCAGTTATAATTGGTTCATTGAAGTTTCAGTGGTTATCTTGGTTGCAGTGGTTACCATATATTCAAATCGTCAATTATTACCATTACAATTTTTTTTACGAATTGTTTGTGGATTTAAACATATTCTTACATGCTGCTTCAAATCATACAATTCTACTGAAAGCTGATTTGATTATGATATTATAATTGTAGTTGCTCAGCTCAACATAATTAAAGGAAAAGTTCAGGTTTGATTGCCTTTGATACATCAAACAACTCACCAAATAGAACCCAAATGATATTTTTTCTCATTTTTAATTTTTTTTCCAAGGAGTACTATAATCATTTTAAAACCGCGAACTCGCAGTCCCCAGAGTGCCGCCATTGCACTTTATCTAGAAGGCGGATGTGACATAGGGTTACGGCATGAAGCTCTTCTGTCTGTTCGGGTAATCTATGTGCACGCACCACAGAGCTCTTCTGACGATTTGTGTAGATAGAGTAAATTTAATGAAATCATGTCGACAAGCGGCAGTTCCGATCCCAGCGGTGAAAGCGACGTTCGGTCTTCAGGGCTACCAATTTGCTCAGATACGGAATATCAGAGCAGCGGGGATGATAGCAGCTCCAGCAGCGAGACGGGCAACGCAGAAGCCCGCATGGGAAATTTAGTATGTGCACACGCTGCTCTCATCGACGGCTTATGGGAGAGATTGAGTGTCTTTGCTGTTGGGAGAGCGAACAAAGCCGCGCTCTGGCAACTAGAAATGAAAATTGTATGAGCTATTTAGTATTTAAAGTTATTCTTGCCAATTTTTACTAACAAAGCTGCAATTTTCACCTTAACACATGCAGCTCCATGATGCTTTCACATGCATGTTCTGCCTCTGGCTTACGTCATGCTGTTTTACTTACTTTTACTCCTATTGGCTAAAAAAACGTGACAATATAATGGCGCTTTCCTGGAGTTCGGTAAATTTGACGGTATCACAGCATTTGGTTAACTATTTCTGCATTAAAATAAATTTCCAAAATTAATAAAAAAAATACAGTTGAATACCATTTGACTAGCTCTTTCAGTTGAAATATAGCTTTACCAAACCCGAACTTTTCCTTTAAAGGTCACATCGCATGACTTTTCATTGTGGAGATCCATCTTGTGTGTAATTGCCGAGAATGGAACTATTTTGCATACACATGCTGTTGAAAGCCTGGCATGCCTGGGGCAGTAATATTTATGCCCCCATAAATAGTTATAATATTTATGGCCTTTGAGTGTTTAATTAATATAGAAAGAACATTTGAGATTTCATTTGTTCATGTCATTTTTTTTGTATTTTACAGTGGGCCTACCTCTGCAGAGAGCACTTCGTGAGAGCAGACCAGAGCGTGCAGAGTTACGTCTGCAGGAGCGGGGAGAGGCTCGCCCCCTGTATGATGACATCATCGATCTCGAGGACGAGATCTTCCCTGAGGATAACATGGATGATATGTTTATTCTGGATCACTCTGAGGCCTGGCCTGAAACACCATCATTATCTATGGTCAGTACAATGTTATTAAAGTGAACATAAAGGCTGTGACAACATACACGCTATGTGGAAGAACTATATTAAAAATATCAGTTGGCAGCAACAAATATTTTCTGTGATTTTTTCTCTTCCGAAAAAATAATTCCAAACACCGGAATAATTGACTGGTGCAACAATCGACTGGTGTCGGCCATGTTCGTCTATTGAGTAGCCTTGCGCCAATGAAAACACTTCCTCGTAGCACGTGATATTTTCCTGTGACGTAGTATCACTTTGTTGTGGCTTTGCTGTAACACGAATTGTAATGGCGGAGGTGGAGGGATCGGTTGTTTCAAGCGTGTTTTGACTGTGTTGCATGTCTCAGCAAGTGTTTACCGAGCTAAAACTTTTCAGGGCGCAGTGACGGCAAGCAAAATACATCCGTCTCGGGTTCTCCTGCTACAGTCGGAGAAGTTATCATTACACAGATTCCCGTTAGGGAAGCCGGATCTTCTTAAACAGTGGCTGCACAACATCGGCAGACTTGATTGTACTCCAACCGAGAAATCTGTGCTGTTTTCGGTCTATTTTAAAGCCGAATGTTTCCAACCTGACCTCTACGGAAGGATGATGTTGACGCCCAGCAGGAGATCCAGGAGGCGAAGAAAATTAAAGAAGATGAAATCCCAACAGAATTGTCGCATCGTAGATCAAAGATCCCGAGATCAACAACATTGATTCAGAAACGTCAGAGTGTGGAAGTTTCGAACTTTTAAGTGAGGTAAAAATAATTTTATTACCGTTTGGCGGGACAGACACTGCGAGATAGGCATATTATACGAAGTGTCAAAATCTGGGTCTTCGATAACATGTTTACATGCTTACTGCGCTTTCTAACTCCACGAAGTAGAGAGCTCTAAGGTGATACGACGTCACTGCTCTGATGTGAGATAGCCAACATGGCTGCGGCCGGGGAACAATAATACAACAGAGATAATTTCGTTCCTACTCAGTGCAAAAAAATCCCCCAAAATATTTGTTGCTGCTGTTTGATACTTTCATTGTAGTTCTTTCCCACAGAGTGCATGTTGCCTCGGCCTTTACGTTCACTTTAAGTTCCATGCATGTTTACCAAAAAATTATTGTCATTTTAGTTATTAAACCAAATAAAAGTAGTGTATCATTTGTTATTATCTCGCCTTACGAAGTAAAGGGGAGATATTGTGAGAGGGGGAAAGAGGATGTCGTCGTCGGTGTCGGTGTCGGTGTCGGTGTCGGTGTCCCCTGCCTGGAAATGAATGGGTTTTTGGTTGAGCAAGTTAAAAAAAAATCTAGAATAATTAGAAAAAATATAAAAAAAATATAAAAAATATGGGGGGTGGGTATGCCACCTGGGGGTACTACCCCTGGGGTACTCTAATGTTAAAATCCCTATGAATGAGTTTTGCGTTCAGCTGAAGTGCACATGTACATCTGTACTTGGAAAGTTTCTTGCAGTTGTCAGCTGTCATTGGATGATTATGAAACTTGGTATACATGTTTCTTATGATAAGAGGATGTACCTGTGCTATTTTTGAGAAGAAATATTCATTTTTCTCAAAATTATGGCAAATGAAGAGTTTTCTGTTTAGGTAAATTGTACATGTAGGCCTCTACATGTATACATATACATCTACATGGTAACTTTGCTCCAGTTGTCAGCTGTAATTGGATGATTATGAAACTTGGTACACATGTTTCTTATGATTAGAGGATGTACCTGTGCTATTTTTTACAAGAAATATTAATTTTTCTCCGAATTATGGTAAATGAAGAGTTTTCTGTTTAGGTAAATTGTACATATACATGTCCATGGTAAGTTTGCTCCAGTTGTCAGCTGTCATTGGATGATTAGGAAACTTGGTACACATGTTTCTTATGATAAGAGGATGTACCTGTGCTATTTTTGAGAAGAAATATTAATTTTTCTAAAAATTATGGCAAATGAAGAGTTTTCTGTTTAGGTAAATTGTACATACAGGCCTCTACATGTATACATATACATCTACATGGTAACTTTGCTCCAGTTGTCAGCTGTCATTGGATGATTATGAAACTTGGTACACATGTTTCTTATGATTAGAGGATGTACCTGTGCTATTTTTGACAAGAAATATTAATTTTCTCCAAATTATGGCAAATGAAGAGTTTTCTGTTTAGGTAAATTGTACATGTAGGCCTCTACATGTATACATATACATGTACATGATAAGTTTGCTGCAGTTGTCAGCTCTCATTGGATGATTATGAAACTTGGTACAAATGTTTCTTATGATTGGAGGATTTATTTGTGCTATTTTTGAGATGAAATATTAATTTTCTCCAAATTATGGCAACTGATTGAGTTTTGCGTTTAGCCGAAGTGCACATGTACATCTGTACACCACAGTTTGCTGCA
>JAVTVY010056254.1:0-30535 GCA_036873755.1 Hanleya hanleyi | reverse complement strand
AAATAGTAGGGATATGTACTCATAGAATAGTAGTAGTGATTAAGGTACAAAAAAAAAGTTTGCCAGGAGTAGGATTCGAACCTACGACGGGTTTCACCGACCAGCACTTAGGACTGGCGCCTTAGACCACTCGGCCATCCTGACTTTTACAGTTTTATAACTCGTGTATCCACAGTTAATGTTCCACATTTTTACAAGTCCAAGTAGGTAGTGCTCACACCGTCGGCCAATACTTTTCGTTTGGGATAAAAGAAAGTAAAGGCGTCTCTTTGCTGGATATAGGTCCGCATCTGGTGGTCGACGACCCGGAATCCCCGATTAGTGCCACTCGCACTGGCCTGGCTTTGTAACACACCCAGGTAGAGCGCTTTGTCTATGTTGGGATCGCGCCGGCTCACTCCTTTGCAGCTAAACTTATCCTCTCCTCCATCTCCTCCGTAACAGTAGTAGGTCTTGGAGGAGAGCGCAATCATAGCATCCCCGCTCCACTCCAGCTTGAAGAGCCCGGGTGTCCGCTTGTCGTAGGTGTAGTGATCGCGTCGGGGTAGCCACTGGTCCCGTTCCGCCTCATATTGTTCCCGTAACTCGGGTTTGACTAGAGACTCCCAGTCCGGGTGGGAAACGGCCATGTAGGCCGAATCTGTATCCATTTCCATGAGTTGCCAGTCTGAGGGATCAAAATACACACCCATAAAATCATAGATGAATTCCAGCATCCTCAGCTTGGCCATCTGATAGACCATACACCCAATTTGGAGGGGTAAATTGTACCGGATAGTGTTCTTGGATGACGTGACTTCATAGGTATCGTCATCGATCACCTCCACGGACCGAAACAGCGGGGAATTGACTTTTTTGCGGGCTTGGGTAGTCGTGCAAATGTTCACGTTGACGTGCTTATCCTGATTGGTTACCGTTTTTCCATAATATCCATTGCCAGTGAGTTTCCAACATTCAGCCATGATGGCCTGACTCGGGTCTTGATCACCTTGACGACGGGCCTTCGTCACGAGGTCCGCATTCTCCGCAAAACAAGCCTCAGGTACGTACTGGATTACCTGATAGATTTGAGTAATTTTCAAACCGTGCTTCATGTACCACTGCAGTAAGGGGGTGCCCAGCAAGATTTTCTCGGCCCACATACTTCCAATCAACATGCGGCGCGGTTTAGACAAACACTCGTGTTGCTGCGCGTAGGCGCTCATGGTCTCGCCAATGTCAGACCGACCCACCAGCGTGTTCTTGAAGATAGGCGGACACTGGGCGAAGAGGGGCTTGAGAGTGTCGGGAACATGCACATCACATTCTACAAAGCCGTAGAGCTGACCCGAACGAATGGCGTCCAACATCTGAGGTAGACTGAGCAGTCGCCGACGACTCAAGGGATATTCACGCTCTTTTAAGAACCGTTGTAAATGAGGCAGGGCCTGGCACATCGTGTGGAATTCACACTCCCACATCTCTATGAGATGGTATCCTCGCTCTTTGACATAATCACCGTTGGTCACTACTTCGTCCCGTAATTCTTGTGCCGATTTTCCACGTCGCTCATTGAAGCGGCCAGCGCTAAAATGACATTCGTGGCCGTGCCAGTAACACCCGTAAAACTGAAATACAGTGGGTGTGCCTTGTACAAGGGCAAACCCATCGACGGGAAGTCGGCGATCTCCTATCCGCTTCTCCGTGGCGTTGGTCTGGTGACGAATATAAATGGCCCGTCGATAGGCTTCCCAATCTATCCACTGGTCGGCGAGATGTTTATACGGCGTCCTTTGAGGTGTAAAATGCCGACCTTCTGACAACCAACGTGTATAATGTCCACTCGGCATAGGTTGGGCGAGCGACCACAGGTACAAAGCATTGGCGTCAAAACCAATGATTTTGGCACAGGGTTTCCCACTAGGGAGCGTAGTGACGTCCTTCTCATGGTAGCGGTGGAAAATAAGACTGGGGCCACCCACAATGTTCTGCTTCAAACAATCGTGCATGTCTGCATCTTTTCGTTGTATGAGTGAAAAGTACGTAGGACACTTGAAACAGATGGCGAAGCGCCAGACCCGGTAAACTCAAGCACTCTTTGAAGATGTCCACATGCATTTGGCGACGAAAGAGTTGCACCATTTTCTCGGCCGCTTCGAGAAAGGGCACGACGTCCAAATTGTTGTACCACACCAGGAAATCTCGCAACGTCTTCATGCTGTGGCAGTTCCATACCTGCTGGAGTTCGATGTAGGTGGCCTCCGGCAGAGCTTACCCTTTCAGGTCATTGTAAAACGCTTCCCGAGGTGGTAACTGGGTGTCTTCTAAGCGGTCCAGGCTCGTCATATAGGTGTAAGGAAAGTAACCTTTGGTTTGTGCACAGTCATAGGCCTTGACCCACTGGTCATAGCTACAATTTGGAGCTAAATAGTTCCGTACATCGAGAAAATGCAGTGATGTGGTAGTGAGGGCCATGTGGTTGTTGATCTTCTTGATCACCGACTTGAGGGTATCGGACTGCGCCAAGTAAGGGTAGAGAAATTCCTTCACCATGTTCAAGTCGTATCGCCCCGAATTGAAGCCGAGCACCGGTAACTGACCTAAGTATTGAAGGAACCGTAACTTCAATTTCTCCGCATAAGGTTTAGGTAATGGGACATCCTGCGACTGCAGAGGCTGGGACTGCTGGGACTCGGACTCGGACTCGGACTCTTCATCCTCGCTGAACGCTACACCCGGTTCAGGAATGCGGTCGTTCAGCTGGGTCAGTACGTCGTCGAACTTGACCACCAACAATTCCGTACTGGCCGCACTCACTCGCTCTAAATACTCCATCATACGGGTGATCAACTCATGGGCTTCCCCCGTGGACACGAAACACACCGGTGCAGCGTCATAGCCAGGTACATTGGATGAAATGCTGACACTGAGGGGGATATGTCGCTGTGTCCACTGCGTTTTAGCCGAAAACAGATCCATGGGCTCCAACACGGCCTCAAAATCATAGCATGCCCGGTAGGGAAAATAACGGTCCTCTTCCGGTATGATGATACCCTCATCGGCCAGTTCCTGGAAAATAGTAGGTGTATTATGATACACTCCATCCGGATAGACTCGCTTGACACTGTTGTCACAGATTTTCTCGTGGCGATGTAAGTTGTAAGACGTTTTAAACACACGATGGCATTGGGCACAACTGAAAGACTGAGCGTACAGGGTCATATTGGTAATGAGCGAAAAATGACTCACGCCATTGTCATCGAACACATTCACTTTCATCGTAGCAGCATACCGTTCTGTGGATCGACGAACCAATTCAGCCACATAGGTATCGTCATCCTCCCGTCGTAATCGATAAACAAAGATATTAATATCAAACAGGGTTTCCACATCATCCAAATGCTTGAAGGGAACTCCACGGAAGTGCCGCTTATCCATGTCGTGCTGCTCTAGATATTGTTCCCAATAACCATCGGCCACTGTGTCACAAGCCCGGGGGTCACACTCGTCCAGATGCACGGCCAAACACCGAAACAGACATTTCCGGTCTGTGCCCTTTTGCTGCTGCTGTTAATGCATCCAGGCCTTTTCGAAAAAGCAACCACGGGGGAAGTTGTACAGGAGCACCGATCGGGTGATCTCGCATTTTCGTGACGAAAAATGTGACGTTAGTGACCATTTCCACAACCCATTGGGTATTGGGGCGTTGCAACCGAGCCCATTCCAATGGATCCAACGTAGTCAATTGGTCGATGAGTGGCTCCAGAGAAATCGCATCCGTCACGGTGACAGGCTGATCAAACACATAGGTATTACCGCTGGGGTAGAAATACCGCAGTTGGTCCGTCTCTTTATGGCGTAAGATATACCCAAATGTGACATTCAACTTATAGGCTGTCACCTGATCTTTGAAAATGTTCTCGGCATATGTAGTGAGATACGTGAGGTCCTCCAGCCGAAAATTGTATAAGTCCAAAAGACGACGATCACGGTGAAAACAATGGCGTATGGTAGACCAGTGTCGTTGATAAATGGCCCTGACACGTGCATCTTCAGGCAAGACTTCAACCGGAGGTGCTGCTGGGTCCAAGGGAAAATCTTCTCCACGTCTCATGCTTTTCGTCTCATACAAGCGGATAGGCAAGCAAGGCAAAGATGCAGGCAGGCAGGCAGGCAGGCAGGCAGGCTGGGAGGCAGGTCAGGTAAGTCAGATTGAATACACCCCTCGCCCTAAAAATGAACTCCTTTTATAGCCCATTCACCTCATTTGCATATTTTCAGCGGACAACAGACCGCCATCTTGAAAACGACCACCCCCACCATACACAAACAAGCCGCCATCTTGAAAACGACCACCCCTAACACACACCAACAAGCCGCCATCTTGAAAACGACATATGCAAATGAGGGCTGGGGATCGGGAAAGTGACATGCTGGGGATCGGGAAAGTGACATTGGCCGCCATCTTGAAACCGACCACCCCCACCCTACAAAAACAAGCCACCATCTTGAAACACATATGCAAATGAGGGCTGGGGAAAAACCCATTACACACACAAACAAACCGCCATCTTGAAACCGACCACCCCCACCCTACAAAAACAAGCCACCATCTTGAAACACATATGCAAATGAGGGCTGGGAAAAACCCATTACACACACAAACAAACCGCCATCTTGAAACCGACCACCCCCAACCTACAAAAACAAGCCGCCATCTTGAACATATGCAAATGAGGGCTGGGGAAAACCCATAACACACACAAACAAGCCGCCATCTTGAACACGACCACCCCCACCCTACAAAAACAAGCCGCCATCTTGAAACCGACCACCCCTAACCTACAAAAACAAGCCGCCATCTTGAATACGACCACCCCCACCATACTAAAACAAGCCGCCATCTTGAATACGACCACCCCCACCCTACAAAAACAAGCCGCCATCTTGAATCCGACCACCCCCACCATACTAAAACAAGCCGCCATCTTGAATATACCCAATGACCTCATTTGCATAAAACTCATTTGCATATACTCACGCATGCGCACACACACACTCACGCCCCCAAAATAAATTCTGCGCATGCGCAGTGAGACGCTGTTGCGGGTTAATACTCCCTCCCTACTACTCATGGTTCTACTTTGTAAATGTAAATTTTGTCTATCAATGAGAACACACACGAGTTATAATATTAATTATTATTAAATGTATTGTAATACATTGTTGTTATAATGATGTTGGAAGTGATCGCTTTGGATGGTTGACTATGTGAATTGTGAAACTTTTGTCGGACAAGCATGTTACTCGGAGCACATGGCTACTTGCAAATTCTCACGTGGGACAGGGGACGCCACTCCTACTGGTATTACATTACATTTTGAATACTATCTTGTTGTTGAAAACTGTTTATTAAAATGTTTCCATCGATACTGACATAGATTATTGTTTAATACCTGTGCAGGGGAGATCTGGATGCATCTTTTACATTCATTGAGGAGTAGCTGATATATGCAGACTTGTTGTGAATTATGGCCCAGTGTTAGGGGTGAGTTGAAACATAGTCTGACATTGTCAATCCTTTTAGTAAGTGATGTGACTCTGAAAGACGAGTACATTTGTGTACCAGAGTTGGTAATATAATGTTGTGAAGTGGTTTGTGATGTCGACTTATATGTAAAACAAGGAGTACCGAGTCTTATGTTTGCCTATCAATGCATTAGTATTCCGGAGCACATAATGTATGATAAATTGGGTATATAATCCTGACAAATATGTAGAATTCCTGATAACAAATCTTATATTTGACTATGAATGGATTATGATTCCTGGTACATGCTATAATTGTATTGGATTGTATTAGTCATCTCTGCAAATGTGTAAAATAATGGCTAACAAATCTCATATTTGTCCATTACTTCATCTTGATAACTCCTAAGCACAGATTATGTCACATGTATCATATAGAAAATACAGAAGGCATTCCTGTTTGTGAAAGTTATTTTATAAAGTATAAATCATACATGATACATTTCGGTAACATCGAATTCATTTACTACCTGTAACTATTTCTGGAGGTAATGCAATTAGTACATAAGGTAGTACCAGTCTATATGTACTGTGTGTAAGATTGGCAATCTTCATAAGCTACAACTAACGCTGTGACTAAAGTTGTTCTTTCTATTCTTCTAATCTGAATAGGGTTTTTCATACTCTTCGGGGAATACCATACACCTGGGTCTTGTGATGAAGTTGAAAAGCCAATAAATGAGTCTAGTCTACCACACTTCCTACGTCGTTATTGAACTTTATTCCGGTCTGTCACAGCATGACAATGAATCTGAGAATAAGACATATTTTTTTTCTTTTAGTGGAGCCAATACTTTCCAAAGCCAACAATATAGATTTTGCTTCTGCAGTGAATATCGAACTTTTACCTGGTAGTTGACAGATTTAAATTTTGGAACCAAAGATAGTAGGCTAGCACAAGCTATACTCTCTTATCATCTTTAGAATCATCTCTATAAATAGCCTGATGTGATCTGTATTTTTCTCTTAGCAGATCAAATTCTCGTGTATACAATAGCTGGCTTGTGTTTGCCTTTTTATATTTAGATTTCGTTTGTGTAATATCTACTTCTGGTTGAGCTAACTGCCATGGTGGAATTGATAAGAGCTTGTTAGGTAAAATTTGAGGAAGCTTAATACCAGCTGCTACAACGTGTGGTTTCATACGAATTCCAAGAGGTGGACAAATGGAAGGTTTCTTTAAATAGAGATCCACGAAGCTGAAGTTTAAAAACGGTTCCATGTGCTGTGCAGTGCATGTTATATATACAGGAATTGTTTTTGATTCTGAATGCTTCCTTTTACAAAGTCCTCTCTCGCCTGACTAAAAAGATCTTCCAAAGTAGCTGCTTGACAAAAACAAAATCTGACAATATTAAAATCTATACAGTCGATCATAATATGTTTCACTGTGTGATCTTCGTCGCATGCAATACACCTTGGGACTGACTCTTTTTTATGACCGATTCTACATCGCCTGATCATGGTTTGATCGAAACTTTTCTGGCTGTCCAGATGAGTATAGCCTAGTTTTTTGAACTCATGAAGTTTTCTTATTATTCACAGCATCCCATAAAGATTCAAACATCCGTCTCGGATAAGTACAGATAGAGGACCTGAAATCGAGTAAATTTCAATTTTCCCTTTTGTTTTCCAATTCTTCCTTCCTTCGTGAAGGGTATAGGACTAGACATTACCCGGGTACTATTGACCCAATATTTCCCTAAAATGAGGATTTTCTTTAGTTTGAGGGGTGTAGTAACATTTTAAGTTATTGCAATGGCATTATTCTGATCTTGTTTATTGGAGACAGTAGCCCGATGAATGGCATTTTCTTTATATACTGATCAGGCGATTCAGTTGAAATAGTCATACCAGGTTCTTACCTGGGATGGAAACAGCGAAATAAAAATATTTTGCCTAATTTCTAGATAATCCGCCAGAAAATTTCGAATGACCTTAATAACTGAAAAAAATATATATATCTGTTCTCGACCATGAAAATTCAGGGATTTTTTGGATGGAAGGGTGGGGGATGTTTCTACATGTTTTATTTAGAGACTAGAAGTAACAGCATCAGTGAGTATGCCCCCTTTGGAGAAGCATATTTGATGGGATGTGGATTAATTATCACTGAAGGTGATAAATGCCCCCGCCTAAAGAGTGAAAGTTGATCATGAAATTGTATTGTAGTGCATTATTATTACTGGCAAGAACTCATAGGATTTACCATGCAGAAAACATAGTTTGTACAGTCTGCCCCCGGCGGGATTCATTTATGTGATTAGTCGTGCTATCTATATGCTAGCTGCTTTCTTTAAGCAATCCAAAATTCAGCTATTATGACCAGACAACAGTGGAACAATTTTCAAGTGAATGTGTCATAGTGTTGACTTGAGGATTTATCACCCATAAACCATCTCTTGTTTCTCAATCTCCTAACCCAGGCCAATTCATGTGTCAGTGATGTATTGGTAAACAATCTGGAGAATTCTGACTCAGGGGAAGTAACCCAAGTTAGATATATTTTCTTCAAAGAACAACCCTGCTTATCTTCCCTGTGACTTACAAGTGAAAGCATCAACGCGTTGGATGTTTATCACCCGGAAACCCCATCTAGTATGTAAATGTATTAACCCAGTGTATGACCATTTAACGCCAAGTGGTGGCGCCACCTGCAAACCGATTTTCCGAAACACAATCCCATTCAGTGACTTATGACTGTAAACCAGTGAACAAAATTTCAATGGAAAGCGTCAATCCATTATAGATGTATCGCCCGGAAACCCCATCTTGTACATGTATTAACCTAGCCAGTAGGCTCATTTAACGCCAAGTGGTGGCGCCACCTGCAAGCGAATTTCTCGAAACGCAATCGGATTTAAGGTCTTATGGCTGTACACCAGTGAGAAAAATTTCAAGTCAAAGCATCAAACCACTGGAGATTTATCGCCCGGAAACCCCATCTTGTTCATGTATTAACATAGGCTTGGACCAGTTAACTCTATGTGGTCGCGCCACCTGTAGGCGGAGTTTCTCGAAACGCAATCCCATTCAAGGTATTATGGTTGTAAAGCAATGAACAAAATTTCAATGGAAAGCATCAACCAGTTATAGATTTATCGTCCGGAAACCCCATCTAGTACATGTCAAAGCATCAAACCACTGGAGATTAATGATCGCCCGGAAACCCCATCTTGTACATGTATTAAACCTAGGCTAGGACCATTTAACACTATGTGGTGGCGCCACATGTAGGCGGATTTTCTCGACACGCAATCCCATTCAATGTCTTATGGCTGTAAACCAATGAACAAAATTTCACTGGAAAGCGTCAACCCAGGATAGATTTATCATGCCGAAACCCCATCTAGTACATGTATTAACATAGCCAGTAGGCTCATTTAACGCCAAATGGTGGCGCCACCAGCTCGCGGATTTTCTCGAAACACAATCCCATTCAAGTTCTTATGGCTGTAGATCAGTGAGAAAACTTTCAAGTCAAAGGATCTAACCACTGGAGATTTGTCGCCCGGAAACCCCATCTTGTACATGTATTACCCTAGGCTAGGACCATTTAACACTATGTGGTGGCGCCACCTCACAGATTTTCTCGAAACGCAATCCCATTCAGGGGCAAATACAAGCATGTTTTGCTACCCTTTAAAGGTGCCCAAATTACAGCTTGTCTCCAAAAAGCCCAAATTACAGTCTTTTTGATTTCTTCCAGGATTGAAGAAGAATTGACCAGATAACATCTGGGCATTCTGTGTTCTGTTGAGACCAACAAAAATCAGTTTGAAGACTTTGTGGACAATCCAGGGTCTCATAACATGTAATTCCACTCAAGGACCTTAATTCAGCCCAAATTAGAGGGCTGGAAAGGGTGTCAAAATTAGAAAACTGTATTTGCCCCTGCCATTCTAGGTCTTAAGGCTGTAAACCAGTGAACACAATTTCACTGGAAAGCGTCAACCAATTATAGATTTATCGTCCGGAATTCCCATCTTGTACATGTATTAACCTAGCCAGTAGGCCCATTTAACGCCAAGTGGTGGCGCCACCTGCAATCGGATTTTCTCGAAACGCAATCCCATTCAAGGCCTTATGGCTGTACCCCAATGAGAAAAATGTCAAATCAAGGCATCAAATCACTGGAGATTTATCGTCCGGAAACCCCATCTTGTACATGTATTAACCTAGGCTAGGACCATTTAACACTATGGTGGCGCACCTGTTTGCAGATTTTTTCGAAACGCAATCCCATTCAAGGTCTCATGACTGTAAACCAATGAACAAAATGTCAATGGAAAGCGTCAACCCAGGATAGATTTATCGCCCGAAAACCCCATCTTGTACATGTATTAACCTAGCCTAGGCCCATTTAACACCATGTGGTGGCGCCACCTGTACTCGCATTTTCTCGGAACGCAATCCCATTCAAGGTCTTATGGATGTACACCAGTGAACAAAATTTCAAGTGAAAGTGTCCATCCATTGGAAACTTATCAGGGCCCGGCCATATCCAGAGTTTATTTGGGGACACCCTTTTTTGCCTTTTTTGGGTGCATTTGCATGTATTTGGGCGTATTTGTATGTAAAAAGCATTAAATTGGCTGTAAAGTTTGGGCGCCATACCACTTAACAGGTATCAAAATGGCTCTTGATATGGCCCTGCTTATTGCCCGGAAACTTTGTACGTACGGAAGGACGGACAGACCAAACTCTATAGTTATTTATTCAATATATTTATTGTGTTGTTAGACTCAGTTTACTTCTGAACGAATTTACTGTCTTTAATATGAACAAGCTACAAAGTGTGAAAATTCTTATGTAAGAAATTATTCGAAAAACCATAGAAAATATTTGGATTCAAAACAACTCTGGCAAAAGACGGTTGCCTCCCACTTTACTCGAAGTCGGACTATACAAACATTTTTAAAAAGGCCCAAAGAAATCGGTGGACGTTTAACATTACTGGGTTACGGTAGATATTTGATTCATCAAAAATAAAATCCCCCTTCAGAAAGGTGAAGCAGACCGACTCGCGACAGTACTAAGGAGATTTAATCCCAAATTTCACGATTTTTCGAAATCTGTACTCTTGAAATCACAAGCAAAACCAGCGTACCTTGCAAATTTCGATGTGTGAAAAATTGACTGAAAAGCCCGGATGTTTGCAAATTACAGATAGCGCCATCTGCCTTGAATAATAAATCCCCGGATTTATGGAATGGGGATGTTTCTAAATGTTTTATTTAGAGAAAATTATTAAACCATGAATGTTTAAAAGCTGACAAATAGTTATTCCATCGGTTGGATTGAGGATTTCAATCTGGTAGATTGAATTTTCTGTCTACAACAGATTCATTCTATCGTTTTCAATCTACTAGGCTAGATTGAATATTTTCAATGATTCCGATGAAAGATTGGCCACTAGTTTCGGTCGGATGGATTTAATTTCAATCTAATTATTTGAAAGAGTACGTCATTAATATCTGTATAGAAATACAGGTTTGCCTTATTATACTAGTCATAATAGTGAATACTCATTTAATAATTTCATACCAACAGCCGGTTATGCATTATTCTATTATTGTGTCTTTTGATTTCAAAGTTTGTACCTTGCTTCATTGTGAGCGTGTATTCAGTTCAATTCAATTTATTGTACCATAAACAATATAGGCCTACATGTCCGCAAAGGACGTGGCACAAAGGGATCACAGCTTCTAACGAATATAAATTTGACTGGAATGAATACAATGTGTAGATAATGTGACTGGCTAACATATTTTAGAATGAATGGAATAATTCAATATACTATTTACTTCTGAACAGACACAATGTACAATAAAAGTTGAATTGAATTGAATAGTTAGCCTATTCAGTCAACGTATTTATTGTCTAGTTCACATTTACTGTCTTTAATATGAAAAAGTTGCAAATTGTCGAAATTCTTATGTAAGAAATTATTCGAAAAACCATAGAAAATATTATTAACATTTGGATTCAAAACAACTTGGGAAAAGACGGTTGCCTTCCACTTTACTCGAAGTCGAACTATACAAACATTTTTAAAAATGCCAAGAAAAATCTGTGGACGTTTAACATTACTGGGTTACGATAGATATTTTTGATTCATTAAAAATAAAATCACCCTTCAGAAAGGTGAAGCAGACCGACTCTCGACAGTAAGGAGAATTAATATCAAATTTCACGATTGTTGAGGGAAAAATACTGTATTTTACTACACGCTTTTGTGAAATCTGTACTCTTGAAATCACTAACAAACCAGCGTGCCTTGCAAATGTCGATTTCTGTGTGAAAAATTGACTGGAAAGCCCGGATAATGGCAAATCTCAAACATCAGCGCCATCTGCCTTGAATAAAACCCCGGATGATACGTGCTTCCAAATGCCACCGCCATCTACTTAACTCTATTTGACAGTAGCGCCATCTATCTGTCTTAATGATATTTCGTCATATCTAGAAGAAACTCATTGCCCCACACTATTAGAGACAAAGATTACTCACTTACTCTTTGTAGACGACTTGGTGATTGTCGCTAATATCGGCGTCGGCCTTTAGCTAAGATTCATAGCGTCTCAAGTTTATTACACCCATGAAGATAAAACCAATGTTGGGCACAACCGACACCAACAAACAGAATGAAAAGATAAATCATGCTATTGTATAAGGTTTTATTTTCTCTAGGCCTATGTTATTACATTCATGTATGATGGAGAACGATGAAATCTAATTACAAATTCTGTCAATGTTGTGCACAACTCACACCAAAAAGAGAGGAGTCAATTACGATATAGGCATTTTACACAAACAATATATCTTCATCACACACATACAATTGATACGGGAAATTCAAGAGTTTGGAAGTTTGGAAGAGAATCCTATCTTAAAATCCTTCAAAATGAAAACGAATGAAAACAATTAGCGCGTCTTAGAGTTAGCTCTCACCACTTGGACATTGAAGTCGGTCGCTATACAAGGAAAAATCCAAACGACCGAATATGTGGTAATTGTTCTTTGGGTGAAGTTGAGGATGAACTTCATTTTGTCATGCGATGCCCACTCTACTCAAAGGAGAGAGAAAATATGAAGAAATTAGTGTTTACAAAATATCCGTTCATATCCCTGCTGTCTTCAAACGATATGTTTACTTGGCTTATGATATGCGAAGATAGTTATATATTAAAACATTATGCTGGCTTCATTGAACTTGCCTTTCAGACCAGAACTGAGGCGTGATTTGATCTGTAACTGAAGCATTATGCTTCTTTTTTGCTCATTAAGACAGCTATTGGCGGGTAGTTCGTATATCATGATATGCCCTATTGACTGTGTCACCCAGTATGTGTTTATATAGATTCGTTTGTTCATTCATTGGCAAATCAAATGCAATCATTAACTAAGTCAATCTGTGATTCATATGTCATTAATTATTTCGTCAAATCAATTGTAATCATTAACTGTTATTCTGTGATTCTCATGCCTTATATGGGCAAGTGTAACTAGCAAATAAACTCTATTCTATCTCATTTGAAAGCCAAGACCTGTAGAAGAAGAAAAAACTGTACAGAATGAAAATCCGTCCAGTATTCGCTGATGTAAAACATTTTGAAGTTCCGATTTTTGGGGGACATGCCATTAACATGGAGTACCGTAGGTGTTTATATTCTGGATGCCAGTTAAACACTCCACAGACATGAGTTTCAAACACCGTTTATAGGGCATTTAAAATGTAAACGGTAACAAGCATTTAGTTCAGTAACACCTGTTTAAGTTCTCTATGCTAGGTGTTTAGTTTCTAAATGGGTTCGACGTGTTTATTCACGTTTTTGAGCAGACATGACTTTCAAACACTTCTTCGCATTTAGATTGCCATGGTGTTTAGATTTCAAACATGGATGTATAACAAAATTCAACAGGGGTGCCAAGAAAACTGAATGGGTGTAATGAAAAAAAAGAAAACATTTTTACAGTTTTCAATTCATTTTTATTTGTCTGATACCTGAAAAAGTGATCGGCCTAAAACAACACTTGTTTTACCAAAGTTCTTAATTGCTTTAGGAAATTATATCATATGCCTCCAGCGTGTCAAGGTTTCTCTACTTTGTGTTACAAGCGTCTAGTCCGTCATTCATAATCCAGCCGTCGTCCATTAGAGAATATCCGCGTCCATAATCCAAAGACCTATTCCATTTCCATATAACAGTATTAGCACCAAATTCAAAAGACAAAAGTATACATAAACATAGGCTTTTTTCCTGCAAGAGAGAAGCGGTCAACAGTTTTCAATCATGCCGGCAAGACATCATGATGTTCCAAAATATCAAATCCGTATCGCTGATCAGTATTCTTAATCCATAATATTCGTTATAGAGTCGTCATCTAAAAATGATGTACCTTAGTCACGCTTTGATTGTGACTGTTCATATGAGTACCATGAGGATGTTGAAGTACATGGGCTCACACGGCCCCTAGCCCCGGGTTAAGCGGAATTAGACACATGTTACGAAACGTAGCCCCATAGATCTTGCACGCTACGTGTAACTTATATACAAAATCTTGCAATAAATCTTAGGCATATAAGAACTCGATTACAGATACGAAACAAATTTGTGCTTTTCTCACTCCACATTTATTAAAAGTCCCGCGGTATTTCACGAGAAGTCATTTGAACAATCGAAATTGCAACAGGCAATTATTTCATGACTTTCTCCAGTTTAAACTTTTCTGATAAACTGAATATATTTTCTGGATTTGCTTTCCAGGAATGTTTCATTCAAAACGGTTTGTAGCAGCAACCCAAGAACCTGGGAATATACTCTTGGGTATCTAATCCATGCCAAATAGTATAACGACAGTACGGACAGTACTGCCATTTGGACCCCAGCTTCTAACGAATATAAATTTGACTGGAATGAATACAATGTGTAGATAATGTGGCTGGCTAACATATATTTTAGAATGAATGGAATAATTCAATATACTATTACTTCTGAACAGACACAATGTACACTAAAAGTTGAATTGAATTGAATAGTTAGCCTATTCAGTCAACGTATTTATTGACTAGTTCACATTTACTGTCTGTAATATGAAAAAGTTGCAAATTGTTGAAATTCTTATGTAAGAAATTATTCGAAAAACCATAGAAAATATTATTAACATTTGGATTCAAAACAACTCTGGGAAAAGACGGTTGCCTTCCACTTTACTCGGAAGTCGAACTATACAAACATTTTTAAAAAGGCCAAGAAAAATCTGTGGACGTTTAACATTACTGGGTTACGGTAGATATTTGATTCATCAAAAATAAAATCACCCTTCAGAAAGGTGAAGCAGACCGACTCTCGACAGTAAGGAGAATTAATCTCAAATTTCACGATTGTTGAGGGAAAAATACTGTATTTTACTCCACGCTTTTGTGAAATCTGTACTCTTGAAATCACTAACAAACCAGCGTGCCTTGCAAATGTCGATTTCTGTGTGAAAAATTGACTGGAAAGCCCGGATGATGGCAAATCTCAAACATCAGCGCCATCTGCCTTGAATGAAACCCCGGATGATACGCGCTTCCACTTACTCTATTTGACAGTAGCGCCATCTATCTATCTTAATGATATTTCGTCATAACTAGAAGAAACTCATTGCCCCACACTATTACAGACAAAGATTACTCACTTACTCTTTGCAGACGACTTGGTGATTGTCGCTAATATCTTTAGCTAAGATTCATAGCGTCTCAAGTTTATTACACTCATGAAGATAAAACCAATGTTGGGCACAACCGACACCAACAAACAGAATAAAAAGATAAATCATGCTATTGTATAAGGTTTTATTTTCTCTATGTTATTACATTCATGTATGATGGAGAACGATGAAATCTAATTACAAATTCTGTCAATGTTGTGCACAACGAAAAAATACATAGGACTAAACTTTTAGATCAGTTAACTAGCTTATCTGAAAATAATCCTGCAGAGTACTGGAAACTCATTAGAATCATAACAGAAGATGCCTCAAATGATGAACCTGACAACATTAATCTTAAGACCTGGACTGACCATTTTACCGACCTAAACACTGATAGCTCACAAAACACTACCTTTCATCAGTCAGTTGAAACCCAACTAGAAAACATTTTGTCAAGTCCTATGGATATAAATGAAGACCTAAATTATCCAATTACTGCTGCTGAACTAAGAGCTACAGTAAATAAACTGAAGACTAAAACGGCCACTGGCCCTGATAATATACTCAATGAGATGATTCGCTGCTCGGCTCCTTCTCCAATAGATCACTATCTCAAATTATTCAATCTAATCCTTGACACTGGCACATTCCCTAAAACCTGGACTACTTCATATCTTACACCCCTATATAAAAAGGGGAATAAACTAGACCCTGGAAACTACAGAGGTCTTGCTTTGGGCAGCTGCCTGGGCAAAGTCTTTCTGTCAATCCTCAATCGCAGAATTACAGCTTATCTGGAGAGTAATGATATGATTGATGATACACAGTGTGGATTCCGGAAGGACCACAGAACATCTGACAATGTGTTCATATTACGAACACTCATTAACAAATTTAAAACTCAGCACAAGAAGCTCTTCGTTTGCTTTGTGGATTTTTCTAAAGCCTTTGATAATGTCTGGAGAAATGGCTTACTTTATAAACTTTTACAACATAACATAAATGGAAAAATCTTCAATGTCTTAAAGAGTATGTATGAGTGTACCTTCTATAATATTAAAACTTCATCTGGTGTTTCTTCACCTATTTCTTCTGAAAAGGGTGTTAAGCTGGGATGCGTCTGTAGCCCTATGCTATTTAATATCTACTTAAACAACTTACACACGTACATGGACAACGAATTCTCACCAATTCTTGGTGATAAAACAGTCTCTCATCTCCTATTTGCTGATGATCTTGTTCTGATTTCATCTAATCCTATTGGCCTCCAAGCTAACCTAGACAACCTCAAATGTTTCTGTACTGATTGGAAACTAGACTTGAATATTGCCAAAACCAAGGTGATGGTCTTCAATTCCACACTTAAATGTAGCACTTCTAAATTCCGGTTTAACTATAACACACACCCTGTTGATATTGTACCCAATTATACCTATCTTGGAGTAATATTTTCAAACAACGGCACATTCCGTGATGCCATAACTCACCTGAAAAACAAATCTCTCAGGGCCTGGTATAAAATGAAGGCAAATTTATGCACATCTGAAAGCGCCCCTGTTAAAACACTCCTCATTGTTTATAATGCAGTCTGTAAACCAATAATTATTTACGCTTCGGAAATCTGGGGCAGCGATTTGGTAAACTTAAGTCATAATAACCTGTTTATGAACTGGAGTAGATCCGTATGTAATATTCCAACAGTCAAAGTCTGTAAATCTGTCCTGCACTTACCTAAAAACCGGGGCTAGGGGCCGTATGAACACATGTACTTCAATATCCTCATGGTGCTCATATGAACAGTCACAATCAAAGCGTGACTGAGATACATCTTTTTTGGATAACGACTCTAAAACGAATATTACGGATTAAGAATACTGATCAGCGATACGGATTTGATATTTTTGGAACATCATGATGTCTTGCTGGCATCATTGAAAACTGTTGACCGCTTCTCTCTTGCAGGAAACAAGCCTATCTTTATGTATACTATGATTGTCTTTTTGAATTTGGTGCTAATACTGTTATATGGAAAATGGAATAGGTCTTCGGATTATGGACGCGGATATTCTCTAATGGACGACGGCTGGATTATGAATGACGGACTAGACGCTTGTAATCTATCCATGCTCTCTGCAAGTTTTCATCAACATGATCAAGTATTGGCTCAGGCTGGAACAGTTGCCGACCAGCAGACTTCTGTATCACGCATACTTAACTGACAAAAGTCTAGCACAAAGTCACACTAAGGTCTCCTGGTTTGGCAAAGTTCAGCACATATTACAAAGTCTCCACCTGCATAACCTGAATAGGAGCATGCATCTCCCTACCCAGTGTATTTCTCAGCTGGTTGATCAGTTTAATAACATTTATACTGACTGCGTCTCTTCTGATAATTCTCGTAAACTCAGAACTTATAGCACCATTAAATCTAAACCTAGTTATTCAGAATATCTCAAGTTCTGTGCACAATGTGAAGTTAAGAAAATCCCTAACACAATTTAGACTCCGCTGTCACTCACTTGAAATAGAAAGAGGCCGATACACTGTTCCTAAAACTCCGGTATCAGACAGAATCTGCAAACACTGTCATTTAAATGAGGTAGAAAATGAATATCACTTTTTGCTCGAATGTCCCAGGTACAACTCCGATAGAAGACAGGCATTTCTATCCATCTCCCAAGTTAAACTTGATATTCTAAGTTTCAACTTGAATGAACCTTTCATTCTCATGCTTGACCCGCCGAGTGATATTGCTACTGCTGTGGCACACTTTATTTTTCACTCCATGCAAACGAAACGGCTAGATACATTCTCTTGCAAAGAGTAATAACTACCTCCGTGTACAGTTCACGTAATGTGATATTGAATGATAATTGCATAGCACCGCATTATATTGTAGCCTTGTCTATACAGAAATGTATTGAATTCGTTCATTCTGTAATATACGGTAGCCGGGTAACACCGCACTATATTGTCCTTATATTGTAGCCATGTCTACACGGACGTATGTTGCATTATTCCATCCATTCCGAAATATATGGTAGCCGGGTAACACCCGATTATATTTTAGCCATGTCTACACAGAAGTATATTGAACTATTCCATTCATTCTGAAATATTTGGTAGCTGGATATTATCACTGCATTATATTGTAGCCATGTCTACACAGAAGTGTATTGCATTATTCCATTCATTCTTCATTGGTAGCCGCATTATAATATTGTAGCCATTTCCACACAGACGTATAGAACTATTCCATTCTTTCTGTAACATATTTAGCCGGGTAACACCGCACTATATTGTAATTATGTCTGTTCAGAAGTAATATTGAGTTATTCCATTCATTCTGAAATGTATGATAGCCGGGTAATACCGCATTACATTGTAGACATGTCTATGCAGAATTAATAGACTATATAGTATATTGAATCATTCCATTCATTCTGCAATATATGTTAGTCAGTCACGATGCATGTTACAGTACATGTAACCTTATCTACACATAATGTGACATTGTATTCATTCCAGTGAAATTTATATTCGTTAGATTCTGTGATTCCTTTGTGCCACGTCCCTTGCGGATATATATATTGTATGCTTTGGTACAAATAAATTGAATTGAATTGAATTGAACTCACACCAAAAAGAGAGGAGTCAATTACGATATAGGCATTTTACACAAACAATATATCTTCATCACACACATACAATTGATACGGGAAATTCAAGAGTTTGGAAGTTTGGAAAAGAATCCTATCTTAAAATCCTTCAAAATGAAAATGAATGAAAACAATTAACGCGTCTTAGAGTTAGCTCTCACCACTTGGACATTGAAGTCGGTCGCTATACAAGGAAAAATCCAAACGACCGAATATGTGGTAATTGTTCTTTGGGTGAAGTTGAGGATGAACTTCATTTTGTCATGCGATGCCCACTCTACTCCAAGGAGAGAGAAAATATGAAGAAATTAGTGTTTACAAAATATCCGTTCATATCCCTGCTGTCTTCAAACGATATGTTTACTTGGCTTATGATATGCGAAGATGGTTATATATTAAAACATTATGCTGGCTTCATTGAACTTGCCTTTCAGACCAGAACTGAGGCGTGATTTGATCTGTAACTGAAGCATTATGCTTCTTTTTTGCTCATTAAGACAGCTATTGGCGGGTAGTTCGTATATCATGATATGCCCTATTGACTGTGTCACCCAGTATGTGTTTATATAGATTCGTTTATTCATTCATTGGCAAATCAAATGCAATCATTAACTAAGTCAATCTGTGATCCATATGTCATTAATTATTTCGTCAAATCAATTGTAATCATTAACTGTTATTCTGTGATTCTCATGCCTTATATGGGCGCGTGTAACTAGCAAATAAACTCTATTCTATCTCATTTGAAAGCCAAGACCTGTAGAAGAAGAAAAAACTGTACAGAATGAAAATCCGTCCAGTATTCGCTGATGTCAAACATTTTGAAGTTCCGATTTTTGGGGGACATGCCATTAACATGGAGTACCGTAGGTGTTTATATTCTGGATGCCAGTTAAACACTCCACAGACATGAGTTTCAAACACCGTTTATAGGGCATTTAAAATGTAAACGGTAACAAGCATTTAGTTCAGTAACACCTGTTTAAGTTCTCTATGCTAGGTGTTTAGTTTCTAAATGGGTTCGACGTGTTTATTCACGTTTTTGAGCAGACATGACTTTCAAACACTTCTTCGCATTTAGATTGCCATGGTGTTTAGATTTCAAACATGGATGTATAACAAAATTCAATAGGGGTGCCAAGAAAACTGAATGGGTGTAATGAAAAAAAGAAAACATTTTTACAGTTTTCAATTCATTTTTATTTGTCTGATACCTGAAAAAGTGATCGGCCTAAAACAAAAGTTCTTAATTGCTTTAGGAAATTATATCATATGCCTCCAGCGTGTCAAGGTTTCTCTACTTTGTGTAACTTATATACAAAATCTTGCAATAAATCTTAGGCATATAAGAACTCGATTACAGATACGAAACAAATTTGTGCTTTTCTCACTCCACATTTATTAAAAGTCCCCGCGGTATTTCACGAGAAGTCATTTGAACAATCGAAATTGCAACAGGCAATTATTTCATGACTTTTTCCAGTTTAAACTTTTCTGATAAACTGAATATATTTTCTGGATTTGCTTTCCAGGAATGTTTCATTCAAAACGGTTTGTAGCACCAACCCAAGAACCTGGGAATATACTCTTGGGTATCTAATCCATGCCAAATAGTATAACGACAGTACGGACAGTACTGCCATTTGGACCCCAGCTTCTAACGAATATAAATTTGACTGGAATGAATACAATGTGTAGATAATGTGACTGGCTAACATATATTTTAGAATGAATGGAATAATTCAATATACTATTACTTCTGAACAGACACAATGTACACTAAAAGTTGAATTGAATTGAATAGTTAGCCTATTCAGTCAACGTATTTATTGTCTAGTTCACATTTACTGTCTGTAATATGAAAAAGTTGCAAATTGTTGAAATTCTTATGTAAGAAATTATTCGAAAAACCATAGAAAATATTATTAACATTTGGATTCAAAACAACTCTGGGAAAAGACGGTTGCCTTCCACTTTACTCGGAAGTCGAACTATACAAACATTTTTAAAAAGGCCAAGAAAAATCTGTGGACGTTTAACATTACTGGGTTATTTGATTCATCAAAAATAAAATCACCCTTCAGAAAGGTGAAGCAGACCGACTCTCGACAGTAAGGAGAATTAATCTCAAATTTCACGATTGTTGAGGGAAAAATACTGTATTTTACTCCACGCTTTTGTGAAATCTGTACTCTTGAAATCACTAACAAACCAGCGTGCCTTGCAAATGTCGATTTCTGTGTGAAAAATTGACTGGAAAGCCCGGATGATGGCAAATCTCAAACATCAGCGCCATCTGCCTTGAATGAAACCCCGGATGATACGCGCTTCCAAATGCCAGCGCCATCTACTTACTCTATTTGACAGTAGCGCTACTTACTCTATTTGACAGTAGCGCCATCTATCTATCTTAATGATATTTCGTCATAACTAGAAGAAACTCATTGCCCCACACTATTACAGACAAAGATTACTCACTTACTCTTTGCAGACGACTTGGTGATTGTCGCTAAGATTCATAGCGTCTCAAGTTTATTACACTCATGAAGATAAAACCAATGTTGGGCACAACCGACACCAACAAACAGAATAAAAAGATAAATCATGCTATTGTATAAGGTTTTATTTTCTCTATGTTATTACATTCATGTATGATGGAGAACGATGAAATCTAATTACAAATTCTGTCAATGTTGTGCACAACTCACACCAAAAAGAGAGGAGTCAATTACGATATAGGCATTTTACACAAACAATATATCTTCATGAGTGAAGGTTCTCAGTCATCCAGGTATTAACAATAACAAATCGAAGAACTGGTTCTCTGGATTTCGAATTTTTATATACTGACGTTGCGACGCTCACCAGAACGTCTTCAATTAGCACTCTGTTGAAGACGTTCTGGTGAGCGTCGCAACGTCAGTATATAAAAATTCGAAATCCAGAGAACCAGTTCTTCGATTTGTTATAATATATCTTCATCACACACATACAATTGATACGGGAAATTCAAGAGTTTGGAAGTTTGGAAGAGAATCCTATCTTAAAATCCTTCAAAATGAAAATGAATGAAAACAATTAACGCGTCTTAGAGTTAGCTCTCACCACTTGGACATTGAAGTCGGTCCGTATAAAAGGAAAAATCCAAACGACCGAATATGTGGTAATTGTTCTTTGGGTGAAGTTGAGGATGAAATTCATTTTGTCATGCGATGCCCACTCTACTCAAAGGAGAGAGAAAATTTGAAGAAATTAGTGTTTACAAAATATCCGTCCGTATACCTGCTGTCTTCAAACGATATGTTTACTTGGTTACATCATGATGTCTTGCCGGCATCATTGAAAACTGTTGACCGCTTCTCTCTTGCAGGAAACAAGCCTATGTTTATGTATACTATGATTGTCTTTTTGAATTTGGTGCTAATACTGTTGGATACTGACGGCTGGATTATGAATGACGGACTAGACGCTTGTAATGATATGCGAAGATAGTTATATATCAAAACATTATGCTGGTTTCATTGAACTTGCCTTTCAGACCAGAACTGAGGCGTGATTTGATCTGTAACTGAAGCATTAGGCTTCTTTTTTGCTCATTATGACAGCTATTGGCGGGTAGTTCGTATATGCCCTATTGACTGTCACCCAGTGTCACCCAGTATTTGTTATAGATTCGTTTATTCATTCATTGGCAAATCAAATGCAGTCATTAACTAAGTCAATCTGTTATTCTGTGATTCTCATGCCTTATATGGGCGCTTGTAATTAGCAAATAAATTCTATTCTACCTCATTTGAAAGCCAATTACAAGCGTCTAGTCCGTCATTCATAATCCAGCCGTCGTCCATTAGAGAATATCCGCGTCCATAATCCAAAGACCTATTCCATTTTCCACATAACAGTATTAGCACCAAATTCAAAAAGACAATCATAGTATACATAAACATGGGCTTGTTTCCTGCAAGAGAGAAGCGGTCAACAGTTTTCACTGATGCCGGCAAGACACCATGATGTTCCAAAAATATCAAATCCGTATCGCTGATCAGTATTCTTAATCCATAATATTCGTTGTAAAGTGGTCATCTAAAGAATGATGTATCTCAGTCACGCTTTGATTGTGTCTGTTCATATGAGTACCATGAGGATCTTGAAGTACATGGGTTCATACGGCCCTAGCCCCGGGTTAAGCGGAATTAGACACAAGTTACGAAACGTAGCGCCATAGATCTTGCACGCTACGTTCGTATTTTGCTATCAGCATGCGATATGTATCGCCAAATTTGAGAAACTTTGAGTGGAGGCGCTTCATGGAATAGCCCTGTTTTATAAGTTTCTGCAACAATGTTTTGTGACGTTGATTAAAATCATCACATTTAACACAGGATCTAGCAAATGCTACTAAACGAGATATGTATACGCCATATGCAGGTCCCACTGGAATATTACTATCCAGAAAGGGATAGTTTACGATGTCGAAATTGTAATCATCTCTTTTGTCACAAAGTCGACGAGAGAGAATGCCCGCTTCATTTTTATAGAGATAGAGATCTAAATAAGATGTGCCTGTAGGGCTATCTGTAGTTTCCTTCAAATCCAGTGAAGGTGGATATATCCTTCACTGCGTCATTTATATAGCGATTATCCACAGCGAGAAGATCGTCTATATAGCGTTTGGTGAATGAGAAGGAACGGGCTTTGAATGGATCGGTTTTTGAAAGCGCCTGCATATAGTCATATTCATAAGAGAACAGATACAGGTCAGCCAACAGGGGTGCACAATTGGTACCCATTGGAATACCTATATGCTGCTGATATATTGTGTTGCCAAATTTCACATAGATATTATTAATGAGAAATTCAAGCAACTCTATAAACAAAGAAACATCCCATGAATGATATCTCTTGTATGTAGTAGAGCTGAAGAATGCTTTATGGCTTCTGACATTAATATATCTACGATCAGTTTTCTTGAACACAGATACTATTAATGAACTTAGACGGTCAATAAGGTCCTGATGAGGGATTGTAGTATAGAGAGTCGAGAAATCCCATGTGGATACATGTCTGTACGGTATGTGACCTTTAATTGAATTGAATTGAATTGAATTTTATTCTCTTAATCTTGTACAAGACATAGAGATACAAAAATAGCAAACCACATATCCGGCAGCAATACAGTACTGCGCTTCAATTTGTAACAATAGAAGGAGATAAACCCCAACAATCAAACAGAAGGGAGATGAAACATCAAATCTGATCAACCCTAACATATATAGCTATGTAATCAAAACTATATTCAGTCAAAACGAAAAAATGCATCAAGCTCTTCCGTAAGACATTTTGAGTTTTTCAATATCCACATACATTCAACGTCAGAGTTCTTAGAAATAGTGGCGCAATACCTTTCCCAAAATGCTTACCTCCTGAAGGGCCCTCGTCAATAGGGTTGAAAGAAGCCAGGCAGCTTCTAGAACCAGCTATGAATCTTGCTTTGTATGGTGATTTATGCATTTTGGGAGTCCAGTATATTTTTGGTATGTCGTTATGATTGGTTGGAAGACAAATACCTCTTTCCCTGAGAAACTTTTTGTGATTGTTGAATAAATCTTCCAGAGTAATTGCAGTTTGGGAGTAAGTAGACGTATTTGATGAAGAAGAAAAAACTTTACAGAATGAAAATTCGTCCAGTATTCGCTGATGTCAAACATTTTGAAGTTCCGGAAGTGACGATTTTTGGGGGACATGCCATTAACATGGAGCCTATATTGCCCAAATCCCATGGCACAAAGGATCAACCCCTAAAATATATATAGCTATGTGTAAATCAAACTATATTCAGCCAAAACGAAAAATGCATCAAGCTCTTCCGTAAGACATTTTGAGTTTTTCAATATCCACATACATTCAACGTCAGAGTTCTTAGAAATAGTGGCGCAATACCTTTCCCAAAATGCTTTTACCTCCTGAAGGGCCCTCGTCAATAGGGTTGAAAGAAGCTTGGTGGTGCAGCTTCTAGAACCAGCTATGAATCTAGCTTTGTATGGTGATTTATGCATTTTGGGAATCCAGTATATTTTTGGTATGTCGTTATGATTGGTTGGAAGACAAATACCTCTTTCCCTGAGAAACTTTTTGTGATTGTTGAATAAATCTTCCAGAGTAATTGCAGTTTGGGAGTAAGTAGACGTATTTGATGAAGAAGAAACAACTTTACAGAATGAAAATTCGTCCAGTATTCGCTGATGTCAAACATTTTGAAGTTCCGGAAGTGACGATTTTTGGGGGACATGCCATTAACATGGAGCCTATATTGCCCAAATCCCATGGCACAAAGGAATTTCAACTTTGAAACGATGGATATCGTTAAATATTCGCTTAATTTTCATAATTTTTGGGACACATATACTTCAAGTATCACTTTTTAAAAATATTCCTTGAAGGATCCTGATTGGTTAATAGTAAGCTCCTCATTTGCATATCCTTCGCATATATGTATCAAATTTGCACCAAAAACTATGTTTTCGTTCATTTTTAATTGATAAATCCAGCCTGTATTCATTTTTTTTTGCATGGATTTAATAATTTACTTGTAATTATGTAAGATTAGACAGACCGTATACATACAAGTCTAATTGTCAATAAATTAACATGAATTATGCATAAATTTGCATAAATTATTGAAGTCAAACAGTTGTATCGTAAGCGTTGTATGTTGTACGTTGTATGTGTTCATATCGCAAGACATCAATTTTAAAACCACTAACTTTATGATTTTTTTGTTCTGGGATATTTGTAACAGTATATTTAGAAAATGATTTTGATTGGTTACTATTTATGAGCTAATTTGCATATACATATATCAACTTTGCATACAAAGTTGGCTAACATCCAATGTTACTTTAATAGTACATGTAAGTTCATATTTTCTTATGGAGATTTCGTATCAGTATCTATCGAATAAGGGTATGTTTCGTCTTTTCAAGACTCATCAGTATGAGTTGTACCCATGTTGCAACTTTGGGCCACTTGCAGGCATACCACCGGAGTATGCCGCGGCTACCACTGGGAAAGACCTTAAAGGAAATAACAATGGTAGACATTAAACATAAAATATATTTGTAAGATATTGTTTACCACAGAATACCCAATGCCAGCCACAAGTGTTACCACAACTGGCAATTTCAAGCAATCCTGCGCTTGAAACATATTGTAGCAATCATAATTGTATGAAGAAATAGCCATGGCAAAAATAAACATTTACAACGTAACAATTCAAATCTAAATAATGATATCACAGCGACACTGAGCATTATGCTGATCAAAAAGATCAGAATTTAGAAAAGACGATGATGAACAATAAAAGACCCAAGGGGATGCGAAACCGAATGTATTCCTACATGTGTTGTATCGGCAGCAGAAAGGGAAGCAATTCTCGGTGGCGATGTTGATAACAATAATCAATTACCCGTTCAGGGGAAAACAGAGATGCTATGAATACAAGTCAAACTGATGATGTATAACCTTGTTTATTCTTCGTGCTAATTTACATTCAGTGCTATGTTTTGTTGGCGGTTGCGACATCAACAATTGACCCTCATCCGCCACCCAATGTATGCCACACCAACAACCGTTCTGTCCAAGTAACGCGATGATCCATATTATTTGAAGTTTATTACATTCATGTTCATGGAGATAAAACCAGTTATGGTGTCAATGTTGGGCACAACTCACACCAAACAAGCAGAATAAAAAGATAAATCATGTTATTTTATAAGGTTTTACTTTCTCAATGTTATTACATTCATGTATGATGGAGATCGATGAATATAATAATTCTGTCAATGTTGGTTGGTTGGTTGTTTGAATTTTAACGTCGCACCTAACCTTATTGGTCACACGGCGACGATGACCCAAACAAACATACCCTAACAAAACCCTAATCCTAACAAAAACTTCAAATTTTGAAAATTAGGCTCAGCAGACACTGATCGCGATGGATTCTCAGAGAGTCCAATCTGTTTGGTATTTTAGTCAATGTTGGGCACAACTCACACCAACAGAAGAGGAGGAGTCAATTACGATATGTTGACGGTTGTGACGTCCACAATTCGCCACCCAAGGTAGTATGCTCCACACCAACAACCGTTCTTTCCAAGTAACAAAATAGTCCATATTAATTTGATACTGTTCTATTTTCTTAGCGTTATTACATTAATATTCAGTGGTGAAAAGATTTTGTCAAGGCACAACTCGCATCAACGACGAGTAAAAAGATGCATCATGTTATTTGATGCAGTTTTGTTTTCTCAATGTTATTTACATCATGTTTAATGCAGCTGAAACCAATCCGAGATGCAAATGAAAAAAATGTTGAGCACAACTAACACCACCAAAACCGATACAGGGTAACCGGTTCAAAAATGTATTGTACAATTTACACAATAAGAAGATCGCCTCTTTTCAAATCCTGCAGTATGGGAAATTTCCAGCTAACCCCTTCCTCATCAAGATCTTACTTGATCCAGTATTCTGTTTTGATCGGACTGGACGCTACCTAAGCCACAGATAAAACAACGGCATCAAACCAATGTGCATCGTCCTCTCCTCCTTCAGCACAGTTGAATGAGATGCGATTTCCTACCAGGTCTTCCGGATTCTTCAGCAGGTCAGGCAGCCGTTCTCTTTGGCACTGTACTACACGAGCATGTCTCGATTTTTGAATGCCCTCCTTGGCCTTGGTTTTCTGTTCAAGGAATTTGTCGTGTCGAACCTCTGAGCTTCGGAGTATTGCAGGTTGGTGTACAGTTAGCACATCTCTGACGGAAGCAAAATGAATGATATCTTTCAAATTGCTAATTAGTTGGGCATCTGTAAATATCACGTGTTTCCCGTTGACAGTTTTCGACTGAAAAAACAATTCCTTCTGTGCCTTGACCTCTAACACAACGATGGAAATTTAACTGTGAGAACAATGCTGCGAATCGCCTTGCCCTCACGCCTCAGATTTGATACATGTATGTCAGTCTGCTCAGCCGTTGTCCAAACACCTCCGATCTCTGACACCGCGTTAGTCAGCAACACTTTTCTATCCATACGCTTCTTCTCGGCATCTGCCTTGGCCTTTTGTTTTTTCCATAATCAGTTTTCGTTTCTGGGCTCGGATGGATTCCTTGCACGCTTGGATAATCTTGCGAGCTCGTGGCACACCGTCTCTCGCTGACTTCATTAGTTTTGCCCTTTCTGCTGGTCGTTTTCCATCCAGCCATCTTGCTGTTTTATTGTTCATCCACAAGGTACGTGTTTCGATGAGTGGGACAGTTGCCGCTGGTTTGTTCCTCATCAACATGTCCAAGATCGCGAAGTCGCGCTCCGCGGCATTGTTTGTCGTTGGTACATTAGATGCTTGTGTCTTTTGACGATCGGCCACATCTGCATACTTGCCTCCAGGTAGTTGATCCTTTGCTTGTCGTTCCAGGATAAGAAGAAGGGCATGCATCAACAGCTCCAGATCTTGATGATTCAGCATGTCTCATCATTCGTGGCGGAAAAGAGAGTGGCATAAAGGTCGTCCTCATGTACACTTAAGTATATTGCCATCGTCAACAATGAACATTCTTTTCCCTGCCATCAAATCAGATGCGTCTCCGCTCCAGGACTCCATCTGTGCTTGCATGGTGGCCAGGTACTGAATCATTTCCAGGATGTTAGTTCTGCTCTCGAGCATTCTTCAGAATGGATCTGTGATGATCTTGTCGACAATTTCGAGATCCCGTATTCCCGCGATGTTCACTTTATTTGACAAATCCTCTTAAACAGCCCGTAAAAGTCCATTTGGATTCGGCCAGGATGCAATGAATGCTTTCATGTCAGTCATGTGGTACAGCTGCAGCATCGTAGAAACGGACATTGAACCTGTTACCGCGGTAAGAAATGAGTTCGTTTCCTGTTCTGTGTATCCAAGAATGTCTGAATATGTGATGCTACTCCCGACTACTCTGATCCATGTGAATGAAAGCTTTCACAGCTGTTCGCACTAAGCGTGCAAATCCGGATCCAGTGCTGCTGGAAAATGATTGGCTACCTGGTCGTTCCAGTGTGATGCTGTCAAATGCTGATAAAGTTTTGTCACATTCAGAGGCAAAGTTCACCAACAGATGTAGCTTGCAGAAAAAAAAATCCCATTTCCGAAATCTGTGATTGACTTCTTGATTCTAATTGGTCCCACGTGTCGATGACATTAGGCAGAAACTGTTCACGTAGTCCTTGCAACTTTCTGTTGAAATACAAGTTAGTTGACACGAGATCAGTCATTGCGTTCTTAATGGAAACCACCAATCTCTCCACGTGGTCCTTGGCATCGATACCCCCACAAATGACCTCTCCAAGGTCATTCATACAGTCTGTAAATGTCTGCATAATAGATTCTGCGTCGGTTTTCCCCATTTCACGCAAGCCCACAGAAAGAGTTTCATTGGCACCGAGTGTTATCTGAAAGTTCTGGAATGGTCTGTGTCGCTTAGTGATGCCATCCGTATGCAACGTACTTTCCACTAAACCTGGCGCGATCGTATCACTGGTGCTCAGACCTGATGACTTAAGCATGGCTTCTCCGACTTGAATATATCCCAGATGTCTAGCTTCGAGCATCAGTCTCGACTTTAGTGAGTTAGAGGGAAGAGCCTTCTCATCTAAACGAATGGAGGCTAACTTGGCTAAAACAATTCTGATTACACAATTTATTTTATTCAGGCTCACATTCAGAGATAGAAGTTCCATCACAACATGATTGATGTCGTCTGTGTATCTGCCATCCTCAAATGTCTGTATTTCTTCTCCTTGTAACAATAAATTCACTTCTTGTAAAGTCTTGTTCTCGTTTTCCAGAAACTGTACTCGTAATTTCAGCTCATCAATCTCCTGAATGTTCATTTCCATTTCAAATAATTGATTTTCTTTTTGTTCTCCAATTTTCACTTTCAGCTTGTCAACTCTTTTCTGCAGCAAACGCGCCGTATTCCTGCTTTTCTCCAGTTTCGCTTTAATATTCTGGTATCTTTCTAGTTCTTCCTGTAGTTTCTTTGCTGTGTCATTAAGTTCCCGCCTTCTTTTGTCCTCATCCATTCTTCTGCGTTTCATTTTCGTCAAATTTTCGTCAATTGCCGAGTCTCTTCGCTTCAGTTTTTTGTTCATATTCCTTTTTGTCGCGTTCATCTGCTCATGAATATCATCTATCTGTGCGCATTTACTTTGGAAATCTTCTTGGAGTTTCTCGTATTTTGATTTCAGATCTGAATGTTTCAAAGTTCTGTTTCCCATGAGTTCTTCTCCATAGTCTTCATTCACAGCCTCTATTTCACACATAGCATCGTCATATCTTCCTTGAAGATCCAGTTCTTCACGTTGCATTTGATTTTCTTCAGCTTTCGTGTAATCACTGTCGTTTGGGGACTTCCTTGGTCAGCACTCCCATTAATACTGCTTTGCTCTTCATTTTCTGTGTTTTCTGCAGTTGTACGCCCAGGAAAGACAAATTACAACCCATATAAGGGAAGTGGGAAGAGGTGCCGACATACTGACTGCGTCACATGACTTCACAGAATAGTCTTCTG
>JAVTVY010056253.1:0-28912 GCA_036873755.1 Hanleya hanleyi | reverse complement strand
GGAGCTATGCGATGCGCGATGGAGCTATGCGATGGAGCGATGGAGCTATGCGATGAAAAGTCGATGAAAAGTCACGCTATGCGATGCGCGACGAGGCTATGCGATGGAGCTATGCGATGCGCGATGGAGCTATGCGATGGAGCGATGAAGCTATGCGATGAAAAGGCGATGGAGCGATGGAGCGATGGAGCTATGCGATGGAAAATCAGAAATGAAAGACGCGATGAAAATGCGATGGAAAATCAGAAATGAAAGACGCGAAGAAAAATCAGAAATGAAATTAAAGACGCGATGAAAATGCGATGGAAAATCAGAAATGAAATTAAAGACGCGATAAAAATGCGATGGAAAATCAGAAATGAAAGACGCGGAAAATCAGAAATGAAAGACGCGATGAAAATGCGATGGAAAATCAGAAATGAAAGACGCGATGGAAATGCGATGGAAATGCGATGGAGCGATGGAGCGATGGAGCTATGCGATGAAAAGTCATTGCGCATGTTCGTTAACTTTCCAACAAGCATCATTCAAAATCTGGCTCTGTGTTCGGCTCCCCAACAAATATAAAATATCTATGACTGTGTTCTTGACATGATCAAAGCTTGATATACCTTTCGATTGAATTATTCCTACGAATTAGGCTACAGATTGCAAATCGTCCGGTAATGAGTCAGTCAGTCCACCCGAATACTTTGGTCGGCAAAATAAGGAGAACCGTTGACATTAGAACCTTGATTTTTGGCATGAAGGTGCATTAGGGGACTGTTACCAACACGGTCTGAGCTGACCTACTTTTGATGAAAATTTCTGGTGATTTTTGATGAAAATCACTGCTGATTCTGACTTGGGCAGTGCCCATCTTAACATAGGCAGGATTTCAACTGGGGGTGGAGATTTTCAAGAACTCGTCGGAGTCCTAATGCCTACCCTACTTCGTAGGTCCTGTGACGTTCATGTATATAGTTAATATTTAAATTCTATGTACCGGTACTTCCGAAAATCATCATTTGTTTGACGGCGAATATTTAAAATAAAACTTGTGAGAAACACCAAAACAACACATGTTGAATAATGGCGTCCAACTCAGCCTCGTTTTTTAACGAACATGCGCAATGACTTTTCATCGCATAGCTCCATCGCTCCATCGCTCCATCGCTTCATCGCTCCATCGCCCCATCGCTCCATCGCTTCATCGTTCCATCGCTTCATCGCTCCATCGCTCCATCGCTTCATCGCTCCATCGCATTTCCATCGCATTTCCATCGCGTCTTTCATTTCTGATTTTCCATCGCATTTTCATCGCGTCTTTAATTTCATTTCTGATTTTTCATCGCGTCTTTCATTTCTGATTTTCCATCGCATTTTTATCGCGTCTTTAATTTCATTTCTGATTTTCCATCGCATAGCTCCATCGCTCCATCGCTCCATCGCCTTTTCATCGCATAGCTTCATCGCTCCATCGCATAGCTCCATCGCGCATCGCATAGCTCCATCGCATAGCCTCATCGCGCATCGCATAGCGCGACTTTTCATCGCATAGCTCCATCGCTTCATCGCATAGCTCCATCGCTCCATCGCATAGCTCCATCGCGCATCGCATAGCTCCATCGCTCCATCGCGTTAAATTAGAAATGAAAGACGCGATGGCCCCTCTCGGCCATCATATCTTATATATTTTACATTGTATTTTGTAGTTTATTTCACCAGGGACCATAAAATAAATTTATTTTATGGTCCTGATTTCACCAGAAATTGCTTCGTAGATTTTACCATGAAAGTGATATTTTCCGTGCTTCAAACTCAGATTTTGCAGGACAAGAAGCCAAATTCGGGGCTGTATTTGTGTTACACGTTGCAAGGAAGATTGGGGGTGAGTAAAACCTGTGTTTTACTGTGTTCTGGAATTGGGTCCCCCCCCCCCCTCCCCATTAAAACAAAGCCGCTGAAAACGAAAACGCGAGACTGTAAACTCGGGACAAATCTATATTATAATTCAAGATAATAACAAAAAAAGGAGTACAGTCCTGTTCCCCGTCATGTTCCCCCTCCACATTCCCCTGCCTTTTCCCCCCTACATGTAAACCCTTCCCTGGACATATTCCCATATATAAAAAAACATTTGTCTTTTTCTGTAACAGTTTATGATAAATAAAAATTGGCATTATTTTACTGGAAGAAACAATGACCTAAATATTTAACCCACAACAGCTATATGGACAAGTGAATATAAGGGGGGAATATGTCCAGGGGGGAACAGGACGGGGGAAGGGAAGGGGGGACATGACGGGGGGGGGGATGACCTACATTCACAAAAAAAAATCCTACTCCCATATGCCAATGCCAAGCAATCGTTGATTTTTTATTTTTTTTTTGACCGGTTTGGTTTAGAGAGGGTTAATATGCAGTTCTTGTGTGAAAACACTGATATAACTGGTACCGGGACTCATTGCGTCATGAGTTAGGTTAAAGATTGGTCCTAACGGAGTCAAGTTTCCTTTTTGTTCTTAAAATCTCATTACAAAACTATCTTGCTGAGTTGAATTGTCCTTTGTGGCGTACAGTATTTAACGTGAAACGGCTAGGCGGCCTGATTATATGGTTAGTACATGTGTATCGGATATAAACGCTAAAACACACTTGAGTGGATTAATCTGTGCTTTACGTGCTAACCCCCTTCCGTCTGTTTATCACATTTAATCATGCTAAACACCACATGGCGAGATCTGACATTTGAGCTGAGATTTTCTATCGAATCATGCGCCTCGAAGTGTTAATGAAATGAGTACCACGTGGTCCACAAATCGATCTCCCCCTTTGTCCCTCCTCAGGCCTGCAAAGCAAAGCCCTATCCTGCGACACACAGACCGAACAATGTACCATACCGCTGTCAACACGAGCCGTTAACAACACCTACATTACCGCTATAAATATCATGAATTTTCGAACCAATGCGCTATTCACCATCCTCCAGGAATGACCGCTTGACCATATAAACACACAAGGTAGGTTACTATGTCATACAGCTATATAATCGAAGTTATGCGTAAGAGTGTTCAGCCAAGCACAATGGTATTGTGTTTATTCTGGGATTGACATGTCACATCTGGCCGTACTTAGCCCGGGTCTGATTGTGCATGGTCCATTATTCGATACTTAGCCTTTACCCTGTTATGTATGGGCTTTTGCCTTTCGGGTCAGATACCGAGGTTATACTAACACAGTATTCAGGGCATGCTTGCCTATATAATCAGGGAAATTTTGAACAAAACGATATCAGAGTACGGTGTATCACCTGCAGGTATAAGGTAAGGGAAAGCATGAGCACCAGTTATATTCAGCTTCAAATGTGGAAATGAGCTGATTTAAATAAGTAACACAGAGAAATTGGGGAAGAGAGCGTCACTTCTTAAATTGTTCAGGTGCACGCGCATCATTTGTTTCGAGAAATTAATATGTTCAAAAAATCTGAAGACAAGACTAGATGGGTGGCTCCATATGTTTTTGAACGCAATTTTCGCAACAAAATCACTGCACGCGTTAACAATTTTACGATGACATTTCATGTCTAGCATTACATAAAATGATTATACATTATTCATCGTATATTGTATATAACACTGGCCATGTGTTATACATATTACACATTATAATCACAATATAGTCGCATTATTATAAGATAAAATGAGAAATAATATAGCGCAGAGCTATTACTCTCTCAAAAATCTTGAGTGAAAGCTCGCTCAAGTTGAGTGACATTCACTCAAATTTCACCACAATATATTCTCACTATTTTAAGATAAAATGAGAAATAATAGAGTAAAGCACTCAATAAGGATTTCACTGAGATTAAATCACTTTCATATGCATGTCGTCCGATAAAGGAGAGTTTGTCGAGACTCAAAAGAGAAACAAATAACTGACACATTTAATCATGGACTCTATACCTTGGTATATGCACAGAAAAATTTAAGGAATATTCCCCGACTATTACACCAGCGAAATATTCCTTAACATAACTAAGGAATATTCTCCACTATGTTAAGGAAATCCCATAACATGCTACAGAATATTTCTTGTCGAATTTTAAGGAATATTCCGCTGGTGTAATAATCGGGGAATATTCCTTAAATTTTAAGGAATTTTTTTTTCAGTGTGGTCCATGGTTTAACCATATAGCTTATTCTGTTGGGCAGGGGGGTCGTTTTTAACCTATTGACATATTATAAGTGCAGAAATTCATGGATAAATTCAAAATGGCGGATTATAATATCCTTAATATTTTCTATATATTCACCAGTTATTTTTTGGAGAAAAAAATGCAGATTTATTTATCTAAATCTCGTCCAGTAGGGTAAAAAGTTACGCCCATCAGATCAGCATGGGTTTAAAAGGCTAGAATATCCGACAGGAAAGAATGTCCTGGTACGTATCTTTTAAAGATATATTTTCTGACTTGCAACTCTATTTTTCAAAAGAGAAAAATATGAAAGGAGACAGGGACATTTACTTCCACACAAGCTCGAAATCCCTTACTCCCGTTGTTGGACCGATCTGAGTTATGGGCGTATCGGTTAAACTGACGCCCATGGGAAATATTTTCTCGATTATAAACTGCAGTATATCTTAGTCCTTGTGGCCGTTCATTGGATATGAACGTCCTCGGTCTGGGCGTACTGAAACTCAATATTCAGTGTTCAATTATATTGCCGTTTCCGCGTCCGTTTCTCCTTCGTCCTGACTTACCACAATGACTCCACATGCATGTGTCCATTCATATGTAAGCTCTTTATTTACATGTTTTTTCTGCACAAATAGCGTGCGAAGTTTCAGCTGAGTGCGGCGTTGTTGTTGTTGTCGTTGTTGTTCGCCCCTACTCCATATGGTCAAACCAAAAACGTTCATATCCAATGAACGACCACAAAGGCTAAGTAAATCTCGTGAAATGCAGCATAGAATTCTCAAATCCTGGCTACTCTCATGTAAATAAGCCAGCTTCTCATATAACAGCGCATTTAGCTCGGTCAATACTTGGGTGAGTGGCCGGGTGCTGTACTGGCTGGGCTGATCAGTGTCCAGGATAATAGGAACTGTGAACACTCTCGTGTTCTGGCACATGTAGGCACCGTCGTGATATGACTGAAAAAAATGTTGAAAACGACGTTAAATCCTACTCACTCACTATAACAGCGCACCTCATGAATTCGACCGTGACGAAATCACGGTTTGAAAGATACTTAAATTTTTCAAGCGCTCGTTATCCAAAATATTCTGTATTTATAAGCAGATTTCTATGTCTATCGCTTAGTTACCGCAGTCAAGTTTCAAATAAAGTATAATATCTTCCGAAATATTGCAGATTTTTCGTTAGATAATCTTTGGAAATATCCGTGACGGAATAAAAGAGAAAGTCCTCCGTTTTGACTAGTGTTGCTTGCTTAAAGTTTTGCTGCTCTGTTTCGATCTGATTATTCGTATATGTCTCCTCTAACTAACCTACAGTACGCAAGGATGATAATACTTTTTTCCTCGTGTGAAAAGAGTGATTGGGTCATCTCAGGGGTTAAATCTAGTCCGTGACAGAATCACGAGGGCGCCTTGTACATCTCCTCGCTTTATAAATTACACATTTTCTCCAAAACATATTCCTATGATGAATTTATCCCTTGTAATTATTGAATTAACCCTACCTGGCCTGGGGGGGGGGGGGCGAAATGGCTCCCCTACCAAACTTTCTGCGCTATATCCGGAACCACAAAAAATAGACAGCTGAAACTCCTTGACTTTCTAGTTTATCATATTGGGGTCATTTTGAGCCTATTTGCATAACCCCGCGAGCAGAGGATCATGGGAAAGTTCAAGATGGCGGCCACGTGGGGTCCCTGAAAAGTGATGTTTTTGTCATATTTCTTCCAAGTTTCTGCTTTTCCGCGATGTAAAGCGGGCAAAACTATTTTATTTCACATGACATTAATATTTACTAATTTATCATGCAGTTTTTGCGGAGAAATTGCATAAATAAAAAATTCGGAAAATCTGACTAAAAAATCGACCAAAAAATCCCGTTTTTGAAAATGACGTCACTGTGGCGTTATCAAAGCGCCATCTTGGATTTGTTTACATTTCCTGGTAGAGCTTGACCCAAGGGTATAGTGTGGTAAGTTTCAGCTCCCTAGCTCAAGGGGTAAGAAAAATAATTAGGGGGGCATTTCGCCCCCCCCCCCCCCCCAGGTCACAACAGGTCCCAAAAAGCCCAGGTCAGATAGGGTTAAAACACAAGTCTATTCTATGGATAACAACTTCTATAAAGTGAAAAAGCAGCTTTGAAAAAGTTGGAAGTATCTCCAACGAAACGTCAGCTCCGCAGCAATAAAGAAGTTGTTATCATTATATAGACGTGTGTTATATAGCCGACTTCTAAATGCCTATCAAAGAAATTAAATTAAGACTCTGAACTTTTATTTTGTCCAATGTATGTAGTTCTTGTCAAATGCATATTTTTGAAGATGTTTTTAAATGGCATGCCTTTCAGTAAAATGCAACTTTTCATCCTTGAGAATTTTGAATTTCCCGAATTAACCAGGTTTATAAATTGTTGGGAAAAAAATCGCACATAAAGCGCATCTTCTATGTTATTTGTGTGTCCCCGGAGATTGTAGGAAGCGAATAGGAAACATCATGCTAATATATGGCCTACAGAAAAACGCGGAGTGAATTTTCTGCGAAAAAGGACCTGGTGATTGTACAACAATAATTGTGCTCCTTTTTGTTGTGCTCCAGGCTGAGAATCGTTACATTACAAACATCGCGAGCTCGATATCTCAAATCGGGATTGAACTTGCCCACGGTGCGAATAATGCAACAAAGGAACGTAATAGATAATATTCCTCGGGTATACAATATGTTGTTATACAAATTACACAACATTGAATTAAACAGTTTACAATAACATAATTATGGGCATTTATATAACGCAGCTGAGCTATTACTCTCTAAAAAATCTTGAGTGAAAGTTAACTCCATCATCCGAACGCATGGCACGATCATACGTAGAAACTTCTGTTCTTAGCCATGCGGTAACGGGTGCTATCTGGGTATATTAGGGCGTTTCCCAAATGGTCACATCCGATTGGTCCCGTGACATCTGACATCGGCGCAATCACATTCATAAAACGAAGACACACCTCCAGAAAGCGATCGATTGAAATGATCCCTTGGTGGGCCTCGAAGTGCCCCCATCACAAAATAAAAAGCATATCATTTTCTTGTGATCTGCCGCCGATTTTAGTTTTTCAAATATGTTAGGCCTTTTGTAATATGATTTTTCTTAAGAAAAACGAAAAAGCATGCTTCATTAGAGTGAGAAATAAAATAGCTAATTCGCACAACCTCGTTTTGGTCTTGCGCCTCGTGAAACTGACATATGTCTGAGATGACCAGGTCAAAATATTTATATATAGATAATTTCATTGGCTCGTTTACTGGGGCGGACATGTGACCGCTTTGGGAACAACTTTCGAGCAGGATTATCTCCCTTCAATATTCGTCTTTTGTGGCTGATAGGTGGCACCGTGTGAAATACATGCCGAAAGTGAAAGTGAAACGTGAAATGCCATTAGCAAGCTAAGATGAGTTAACTCAAGTTCATCCAATTTTGAGTTGATAACTCACTCGAGTTTGATTCCACTGAAGTTGAAGTCACTCGTATTGAGTGAAATATTTCACTCAAGTGCTTGACCCGGGTGAATTTCCACATTTACTTCAGTGAAATTTCAGTCAAGCTTTTTCTTTTTTGGAGAGTAGCCTGTTAAGTTTTTATACAGTTTCGGTACTGTAATTGGTCTGGCCTGGATTCGCCCAAGATTTGCCAGTTCAGTTTAATTTTCTATCATATGGACAGCATCTCCGCAGATATGTTTTCATCTAAACGCGATTATAATCGATTATATTCCCTGCCCTGTCCCATTCTCGCTAAAACCAGGGAATAAAGAAAATGCCACTGTAAATTAGCCAATCAACAAAGCAACATCCTGTGTATATTGACCAATTGGATCACTTGTTTTGTGCGACCATGGGATGTTATCATGTGACAACATCTCATGTGACTTACTTCCTATGGCCAACATATGGCGGAGATAACTGGAGTATCGAAAGACGAGGCATCCTGATTGGACGCAGTAATCATGTATTTCCGTTTCTGTTCGCGGATCTCATTCGCAGATTCGTATACACTGAAAGGGACAGAATACAGTTACGCTCGTATATCCGCTTGTGTCACTACGTACCTTATAATAAGGGACGTGGGGAGGCAAGCTGGTATAGAAAGCATAGAATGCTGTGCTATGCTCGATGCTCAAGGTTTCACCTTTGACCTTTTGACTCAAAAAGAAACCTTGACGCTGACAGCCCTACCCAGTCTGATTACAAAATATACTTAAACTTCGCTGCGCTCTATCAGCGCTGTTAGTCATTTTCAATCAGTCAAGCTTTGCGCCGTGTTGAACGAAATTAACGAAGTGAAATCATTCTGGCTTTGTATATCCACTTAATCATATTTTAGGTCATTGAATCCTACATGTACATCATATATGTGCAATCAAAGATCATCCATTGTTCGTATTTGTCCGTCCTCAAAGTACATTAAACTTGATTAGTTTGCCTAGATAGTCAACATGTGCCAGACTGACCTGTTATTTTAGAGAGAAGTCGTGATCAAAAATCTACCGAAACAAGTTGTCGATACATATTATGTGGTTCAAATAGAATAAGGAACGTCTAAAGATTCAGCAATCCATATATTCAGGCCGCCGTGTTTGCAGGTGATATAAAATATAGGCATGCATTCATGCATGTTCCGGCTCCGTGATTGCAATTAGTTAATTAACGCTCATGAATTCGCCGACTACACTCACTAATTTGTTGACCGTATTACATCTATATAGAATACATGTATCTAATTCGCCCCATATTGATTTATCGAACTCTCTCATTGTTTCTATTTCGTACAAATAGGATTATCTGCCACCTGTCTAGCTCAAATATCACAGGTGCAAATTAGCTTTCATTTCAGGCATCTTGCTTCCTAATCAAAGCCAGTTGCACATTATTGAAAGAACAAAGAAGAGCCTGGCTGCTGACGGACTGTGACTTCAGCTGATCGGTTCCTGGGTTGTCTAATTTCACTTTCCACTTTTAACCCTATCTTGAACTGGTGATAGTTGGCATAATTTTATACGTAAGATATACTATATTTTCCCAGTATTTAATCATGATGCCGCGTCCTTTGAATACTGGGAAAATATAGTACATATGTATAAAATTATGCCAGCTATCACCAGTTCAAAATAGTCTCCTGGGTTAAAAGATAGTGGAAAGTCAAATTGTACAACCCAGTAGCTGATAAGCTAAAGTTACTGGCCCGTGAACCGACACACACTTCATTGTTCTCGCAATAATGTGCAACTGAGCAATTACAATGCCTAATCTATACAAATTCTAGACAAAAACATGTATTATCGAGCGAAAATTAATTAAATCAAAATAAAACGTTGCGCGAAAGCTTCTGTTAGCGTTTTCAAGCAAAAAACCGGTAGCACATGGCAACGCGGCTTGTTATGCGTTGAAGGGGAAGGTGCCGGTATTTAGCAATTCCTCACAGTATTTGCATATAATTTTCATTGCTCTCTTTCTGCGAAAACGATGGTAATTAAGTTAGACTTAAGTCAGGTCAAATATATTTCATTATCTGCACTTAGTTGTATCACTCGAAATTTTCCTCAAAATGTTTTCACATATATTTCCGAATTTTAAGTGGATTATAATATGTATTCAACATTGGGAGAATTCTTCAGTTTTCTCAGATTTCTATTCATGTGCATTGTAAAACGGTCTAATTAAACTGAAATTGGGAGGCACACGAAGGGCAATCGGGTCATCGGCGCATCAGAGCGAAGCGCGTACATTCAGGGAATTCCCCTCCCATCATAATTAACATAAATTAAACAAAAATAAAACATAAATTAAACATATATAAATGTTTTGGGGGGATAGAACAAGCCCCTTGGGGTTTTATTACCGCTAAATTATATATAATCGGCAAAATTTAAGAATATTTATGATTCTTTTACTCCGAATGCCATTGATGAACATGATGTTTCAATATTGGTGAATAAATTCAATTCAATTCAATTCAAATTCCTTCTTGCGCAGGTCTGTATACTCCATAACCACCCCTGCTATAGTGCTCTTGTTTGCGATTTAGACGTGAGCGGTCTGTTAAAAATAACTGCCAATGAACGGATGACGTGCGAGACTGGTTTGCCACTTTTGTGGAATCTCGTTATATTCAGACGAAAGACGAATATATTCAGAGAAAAAATTGAAGGAAACTCCATTTGAAGTCCTGACAGAAACGACCTGGGGGCGTCTCCTAAGTCAAAACAAACCCGCATACTAACCAGCTTAATGGTAAAGAACAAGAGGGGACGAAATATACGACACACTCTCTAAAAATAGTTGAGTGAAATTTCACTCAAGTAAGAGTGGAAATTGATCCCACTCAATACTTGAGTGAGATTTTCACTCAACTTGAGTTACTTTTCACTCAACTTGAGTTAAATGCACTCAACTTGAGTGACATTCACTCAAGCATAAGAGTGGAAATTGATCCCACTTAAGTTGAGTGAACTTGAGTGGTTTTAACTCAAGTTGAGTGAAAAGTAACTCAAGTTTGAGTAAAAAGTAACTCAAGTTTGAGTGAACAGTTCACTCAATTTTTTTAGAGAGCATGGCTTGGCAATTAATTCGCTCGTCACGAATGATGCTATTCGCGAAAGCCTGTTAACAAAAAGACTGGTTTTCGTCCTGGTGGACACGCTCTCAGTCATGGTTCGGCTTTGTCAGACGAGCTATGACTATATGATGTTGCTGGTTTATAGAAAATTTGTTTTAAGAACTTTCAGGAAAACTTCCATAACTTTTGCCATTTAACATAAATTGGCATATTTATGGGATCAGCGGACAAAGTCGCTTAAATAACATATTTAGAGAGGATTAATGAGGAAGACAGTATTATATATTTATTTTATTCCCGGGTTTTTTTTAAATATTCGCGAACATATGACAATATGTTTAAAATTGCATGGCCTTCTCCGAGTAGTGTAGGGTAACGCTATACGCATGTATTTAAATCCATTTATGCAAAATTCGCAGACATCATATACATATCTTACCTACCTTCATTCCATATTGAACTACATTTTTGAATTATTCATAATGGTGACATTTGCTATTCTAATTAACTTTTGTCTGCCTACATATGTTCAGTTTTGCATCTGCTGTGCTCGCACGAGAATATGCAGGCTTTCGAATGGTTCACACCCAGGAAGTTTACCGACAACGGCTGTGCGTATGGAATGTTTAGTTTAGCATGGCGTTGAGCTCATACTACAATATTACCCCCCTGTGTAGTCAAGAAAAGCTCAAGAAAGCTGTTTTGTTGTGAGAATGTTCGAGTAAACTACCCACGGAAAGTTTAAAGCAGACTCCAAGCCCGAGATTTAACTTAAAAGGTAGGTTTCATTATTTTGGGTGGAGAAACCGGCGTTTTAACTATCGTTTCCTGACTGCCAGTCATTTCGGTCCGATAGCTGAGTCGATTTTGCCGGTTAGACGGGCAGACCTCGCGTTCAATGGATATCCGTTTATAAAATATCACGTAGGGGCTGCATGTCGAACTATCACTGGTAGGCTAAACATGGGCATGGGTCGTGCTCATGGAAAATCAGCAAACATCCTGTGTATATTGACCAATCAGGTAAGGGGGGTAATCGAATGCAAATGAGGGCCAAAGTGGTCCTTATTACTCCTCCCTCCCCCCATCTTTTTCATACCATGCCACTCCCTCTCTACCCCCCCCCACCCCCCCCGCGGAGAGAACATTCGGCTTTGCAGTGGTGCAACGCATAACAACAACTTATATAGCGACATGTAAATTGGGAAGCACTGATAGAATATTAATTTATTAAGTTTGGACGAGAAGATAATTTCATCTGAACACCAATATTTGAGTAAGACATTCCTTTTTTATTATTATTTTTATTTTTATTTTGCCTCTTTGGAAGAGCTAGAAAGGCAGTGTGTGTAGTCTTTTCTTCTTTTTTTCTTCTTTTTTGTGATGGACCGTTCTTTCTTTATAACTTTTTATACAATTTTAGCGACGTCGATACAAATTATCCAGCGACGCCGAAAAAAGAAAGTCGAAAAAAACAATGGTTACCGACGTCGTTATTAAGAAGAAGTTATTATCCATGAAATTATACGTCTTGGTTTGAATACATAATTAATTTGCAAGGGCCTTAGGTACACCCACGTGAATACTTGACTGCATAAACACAGAATTAGGTAATATATCCAACAAAAAATAGGTCCAGTCATTAGTACAGCTGGGTATACAAATCACGTCTGGTGACCACTTGTTGATTCGTGATCCTTGAGGCTTATCCCAGATTATTCCTCCTCAAACAATCTACACGATCAGCCCCCCCATTTATCCGAGGCCCCATCGCTGTTTGTCTGAGACGAATATGGCATTTGTCATACTGAGCTTTGCAGTGTAATAGGCTCAACTTCCACCTTGGTGGTCACGCATGCATGAGCATATACTCTTAGAAGTTGATTTTCAATTGGTTTGGGTTCTTTCTACACCCATCGCACAATATTCATTCGGCTTTCTCTTTCCTTCAGAGTGGACGTGACATAACCAACCGAAGCGAGGACGTCATTCATCCTCGACACCCAGTCGACTTACAGAAGTAAGGATATATCATGGCTGTGAAAATTATCGGTTGTATGTTCAGAACAGTCTAACGGCTAATGACAATTGATTTCTTGTCAGCCTATTTTTCAAAAGTGATGCGGACGGGGTCTTACTTTCGAATGATTCATTACTCATTATTTGAAATAAATTCCGTCCGACATCATTCGGTGGCCATGTCTGAGAATGTTTAAACAAACGAGTTACCTCCCTTGACGGGATTTTCCACGGGAGAATATTATTTTCATCAATATTTCCATTTCCATCGTCAGATTTTATGTGTTTTTGAGCTTGGCTTAAACATTTTACTGAATTCAACATATTCGAAGAGAGAAATTGCGCTTGGAAGTGCTTCAAATTTGGAAAAACCGCAAATAATGAAAATTAATGAAAATAATGAAAACCACTGGCAGTGGATAAAATGACATGCGAGCGGCTGACGGGAAACAAGGAATCAAGTGTGAACGGCCTAATACGTAGCAGGAAAAAAACGAACAGAGTTTAGCATTCTCCTAACATTTTCCGACTTGTGAACATTCTGATATATCCTACTATGTTTCTCCACTTCAACGCTGATATTTTAACGTGTTATAGCCGGAGGAAGCCAATCAGCTAATAAAACGAGAGCGTGATATCGCAGCACAACAATGGATCACGCTCCACTGTTTCCAAGAACTCGCGGTCTGGGTCGCTTTGGGTAGCACTATTTACTAATATATGGGGATAAACTTTCCAACTGGCAGAAATTAGTCGAATATCATTCATATAGGTTTCCTATTAAAGATGCCCCCTCCCCCCGAAAATATACCCTTCATGCTTGCATCAATGAACTGAATTATGAAATAGATAGTGCCCACGTTATGTATACTTCAATTCTGTTAGATATAGCAGAGATGTTGGAGATAGCCAGTTACAAATAAAATTCCCCGCTAACTTTAAATTTAGATAAGTGGTGTTGGTAAAATAGTATCTGGTACGTTGTCCCTCAAGATCGCACCCGATGGTTTAATCCTTCTTTTGGCAAATTCTGTTCTACATCGTCATGATCATAAAGAGAGTAAGATTGAGGGTTGCTGATGTTTAGCCTCGCGTAGTTATTTAATATGAATTATGTTTTATTTTTCTGCAGGAACGCCCAGTGTTGAAACCTACATTTGATCTCTTCGTGTGTATAAAAATGGCGGATATTATGAGTAATGTTGGATGTGGGAGAGACGAGACATTTACCACAGAGTACCCGAAAATATACCCAGATTTATCAAACTTTATTGAGACGCTGTCGACTTCGACTTTGAAAATGCAGAGCCGGAAGTCACCAGAACCTAGGAATCCTATCTTTAAGACGCCGTTGGAACCCTCCGCACCACCGGAAGACATCATCTCGTTTCGCGAGAACTCGTCCGTGACTTGCCGGTACCCCGCTCCCAAGGACCGCAGCAAGAACGATCTTCACAATTGGTCACAGTGGCGATGTCAACTGAACCAGCAACTTTCCGATTACGTGCTCGGTTCTCGGCCCGATATTCGTATTGAGAATTCTTTTGATAGTACATTTTCTGGGAAAAGGATTCGAGCCATATATAACCATGCTTTGACGAAGGATAGTCCCTCTACGTGCCTCGCCACCACACCATATTTGCTGTACGGGATTCCTCGAGTGAAGCGAGTTACATATGTGAAGTAACCGATGCACCGTCGTTATCGAGAATTTTCAAATTTCCAGGCTTCGTTCCATGCAATTTCGTATGTTTGAGTGCAATTAGCTCAAAATGACTACAATCGTGGGTCTCCATTATCGCGGAGCGATATCCGGTACTTTACCGGCGGAGAACAGACTCGAGAAATCTGATAAATTACAGGTTTTCATACCACTTCGGAAACAGATATTGCCAGGGCTTACAAAAAATATAGGTATATGAATAAATTTCCTATCATCCAAGAGGTGTGGTAGATCTGTAATTTTGAACAAGTAGGACATTACATAACTCGAAAATGGCGGGTTACGTTGGGGTTACGTCGGTAGACTTTAGCTGATTGGCTGACGAAGTCACGTGGTATTGATTTCTGGAAATCCCTCTTGCATTTGCCGAAAGTAGGCTGAAAATGGATACACACGATCCCAGGGTCAGTCTTACCGCGTACAGATGACCGAGATGGTTACAGATTGATTTCTTATTTGTGGTGAATTTGTTCAGCACGAACATTTATATCTGTGACACTAACACCGGTATCAACGTGGTAATGCCACCGTTATGTGAGTTTTCCAGCAATATAAAGGGCTTCCTTGTGGAAGTCAGTCATGCATTTCTCAGAAGTGGACGCCCGTTGTTTAGTCAATGCGACTGTTCATTTCCATTGTCATATTTATTCACAGAATTCTAAACCGGTGCTATATCATGTATTCTTGTCACAATACCTTTTTTGTCGTGTATTAAACCACCAGTTTGATATTATTTCATCACGGAGATCTGAGAGGACTTTGCTGCAATTAATTATTTTTGTTCAATAATTAATAATGTCGACTGGAAGGCCTATGGCCTAATATTAAATTAATATTATTTTCTGGAAAGCACATTGTTAGTATGGCGGATATCAGCGATTTATCTTTCAGACAGTCAAGGCCTATGTCCTTGAAATAAACCCCAACACAGAACATTCACGGCTTATGTTATGTCGTTGTTCACCCTCCAGGTCATGATAAGAATAAGCCTCAGCTCCTCAGACAGCTTGCCGTAGGTTCCCGGGTGTGAACAGGAAAAATAGGAACCAAACGCCGTGATACAGAGATATAGTTGAAAGCGACGTTAAATCATATTCACTCACTCATTCACTCACTCCCGTCATTTTCAATCTCTCTGAGAAGTTCACAAAAGAGCGAATCAATGCGGACATTAGCCTACAACGTTCTGTGCTAGCCTTAGTTCAACGACATAGGCCTTGGCGGCCTATAAGATGTACTGGCGATACAATTCGACCAATTGACTTCAAACTTGAGAAGATGCTTCACATCAGTTAGACGGCCATTGGTATTGATTTTGACTGAGGTACGTAATCCAAGATGGCTGCCATTGACCATATTGGATTCTGTCTGTCCCGCATCTTGTGAACGCGATATCTTGAGAACAACTCAATTAATCGACTTCAAACTTGAGAAGGTGCTTCACGGTATGTAATCCACGATGGCTGCCATTGACCGTCTTGGATTCCGTCCGTCCCACATCTTGTGAACACGGTATCGTGAGAACAATTTGTCCGGTTGACTTCAAACTTGAGAAGGTGCTTCACATTAGTTAGACGGCCATTGGTATTGATTTTCATTGAGGTAGTATGTAATCCAGTATGACTGCCATTGACCATCTTGGATTCCGTCTGTCCTGTATCTTGTGAACGCGGTATCTTGCGAACAATTCGTCCAATTGACTTCAAACTTGAGAAGGTGCTTCACATCAGTAGACGGCCATTGGTGTTGATTTTCATTGAAGTAGTATGTAATCCAATATGGCTACCATTGGCCATCTTGGATTTCGCTCACCCATATTGTGTACCCATCTGTGCTGTGAATGCGATATCTTGAGATATTCCATCCATCGATTTATAAACCTCGCCATCCACAAATCCATTAACAACTACAGCCTTACATTACAGTGTTACACTACCCATTTCTGCTTTCCAAACCTCAACTTGTCTCAACAATTCCAGATAAATGTATCTTTCCACATGCACATATCGACATTCCAAGTTATATTTAAGGCGATATTGGAAGCGTATATGTTGTATGCTCTTAAACAGGCTACTTGGCGGAGGACCTGCTAGCTACTCAGCTTGTTTTTTTTACTAACAGCATCTTGAAGTAGTGGTTGTGCAAAATCGTCTATTTTGAGATGAGAACAGCACACTTTTCTATCCTTCAACATAAAGCCAGTCGAGAACACCGTTTTGGTTCTGGACTGGCTTCATATGTTTTCATTTTTGGCCGAGGGGTCCCACTTCAAAACATGACACCTTATGCCATTTGGAATCAACTGGCATATCCCTAACATAACGATATGATGACCAAATTCAAAATAGCGATCATATGGGGTCATTGGAAAATCATTCATTTTCATATTTTTCGTATAGTACAATATTCTCATCTCATTTTGCTAATTTATGGATTAATATATGATAGTGAAATTCAAAATGGAGTTCATGCGGGATCATCTGAAATTCGTGCATTTTTATGTTGCTTGCATAGTTCAGTGCTTTATCCCGAGTGTTCTCTAATCAAAGACTTGCATATTACACACATTTTGAATCTATTTGTATATCCCTATGAATAAGAGATGATGATCAAATTCAAAATGGCGGCCATGTTGCGTTTTTCCATGTTGCTCGTATAAATGGAGGCATTATTCTTAGCCTATTGAACATTTTACCAAATCCACGAGATCTCTGGTCATAGCACACCTTACTCCCATTTTGAATCTATTTTCATATCCCTCAGTATATATAAGACATGATGGTAAAATTCAAAATGGCGTCCATTATGGGTCATCTGAAAATCCCGCTTGTTCATGTTGTTCGTATAATTCGAGGAATCATTCTTAGCACATTGGATAAATTGATCAAACCCATGATTGGATGTCGAATCATAGTCCAGCACCTTACGTCCATTTTGAGTCTATTTTCATATCACTCGGGTTACGACATAATGGTCAAATTCAAAATGGTGGCCATATAGGGTCATTTGAAAATCCTGCTTTTTCATGTTGTTCGCAAATCGAGAGAATGATCCAAATTGTAAGGCAAAAAAAAGATTCTGTCATATTGAAATGTACCAATTCGGCTGCCATTTTTTTGCTGTCATTGACGCTTTAACACCTATTGCGGAAATGTCGACTATCAAGGGGACGTTACCTGAGACAAAAAGAATAGGCCTGGCTGGTTTGTATGCTTGTAACAAGGAGATGCCATGTCCTGAAACGATAGCGTCTGGTGGCTGGCTGACTACACCTGTTTTTTAAGCCCTGTGAGCAGGTTGATCTCGTTTATTTCGTCCCAACTGGTTGTTTAGAATTCAGATTCTCGTATCCGTTTCCGCCGGGACCTTGAAGGGTTTGTTCCGCATTTTATTTTCACATAAACTCGGCTTTTGTCTGAATATTACGAGATCCCACGAATGTAGCGAATAAATTTCGCACGTCGTCCGTTCATTGCCTGTTATTTTAAACAGACCGTTCCAGTCGCTCCAGCCGAGCGCACATTCGAGCAGGGTGGTTACGCAGTATGCAGACCTGCACAAGAAGGATGCCATCTACGTAATGGAAGGGAAAATACTCGAGTTCAATACATGCATCTCTCTTTACTTCCAACGAGTTGCCCCCCTTGGACTAAATGCTGGGGTTAACAGATTGTGTCTTGCGCCAGTGGCTTATGTTCGTCTCAATCAACCACATTCCCCGATACAGGCGCATTATTTTGCTTGCATTTAACAGTACACTAAGAACTCCGATTTATTTATTATATTCGTCTGTATGTGTAACAGATATAGCACAATATCTTTCATATAACCAAGAGCAGAGAGGCAGTCGTTGTTACCACTTTGGCCTGTTGAATTCTGCTATGCTAGAGGTTGAGGAGATGTTGACATCTGCTTTCGATGTATATTTTCGTAGTATTACTACACCAACTGATGCGAAGTTACGAACTTACAGCAAAATTAAGTCAAAAATTGAGTTCTCTTCTTACCTGCAAATTATGAAACAACGCAGTTTACGCAAGCAATTAACGTATCTGATTATTATTTCAATTCATACTTGATCCAAATAGCACTTTGGTGACTCTTCGTGTTTGTAAATATATATCTAACCCGTTTTGAGTTGCTTAAAAGAAAAATACTGACGGCAAAGTAATTGCCATTCTCTATAAACAGAAGGAAAGAAGCGGACCATCATCTCGCTGTGCCGGGTTGAATGGGCAGTCAGGTTGATTTTGAATCGCTCGGCAAAGGTATAAAATTGTACAAATTTACTAATTTGACGACGGGAATATATAGAGTGACAATTGTAGAATAAGCTGATGTATTTTGTTTGGAGGTAAACCGTTTATTCACCCAAAGTGCGTTTCAGACCTTGGTGTATTTTTATATAAAACATGGGGTTATATATGGAGACCCCATATTTCGAAACTTCATCGTAATACCACCATCCATCCATCCATCCCCCCCCCCCACCACCCCCACCCAAAAAATCCTTTTGTTTTGAGGGTCTGTGCTGTAGGGCAAGGCGCAAGCACGGTAAACAAGGCAAAATGCACGTTAAAGCAACAAGCTCATCATAGACAAACTCCAGGCTAAGGCAAAGGCACATATTGTTAATCCTTACTCTATAATAGTCAGGTGGCTTAGGGTCATTTTTCAACATTACCATTACAGGCCGGATAAAAGCGCCATATTTTGCATGATGCTTCCTTAAGGGCTACTGATAAGTTTCAGCCTAGGAGCCCTCTTGACTTTCCTTTAGAATTCATGTGAAGCACAAAAATCCAAGATGGCCGCCACAGATGATAAAATATCGGTTTTCTCGCGTTCTGTGTGTCTTAGGAAGGCCAAATTCCTATCAAACTATGGCTTATTGAGATATTCGAATCCGATTTGTTACAAATATACACATTACCTATAGCTAATATTACCTGCAACTGAATCCTACTCAGATTCGGGGTATTTTGAGTGGTGTTCGCTCCCTATCTATTTTCGTTACTCCTCGGGTTTGAGGACTGAAACTTTCTATACTATATACTTTGGTCAACGTCTACCATAAAATGCTTTCAAAAAAATCAAGATGGCCATCATGATGACGTCACGGTGACGCTTTCTATACTATATACTTTGGTCAACGTCTACCATAAAATGCTTTCAAAAAAATCAAGATGGCCATCATGATGACGTCACGGTGTGACGTCACGGTGAGGTCATCTGGTCGGAAGACAGTTTTCCGCCGATGTTTTTTTCGTCGATATATACCAGTGCGATGGAGAACGCTTATTTATGCTAAATAAATTAGTTTTATGCACTTGTAGGCAAGAAATATAATAAAAAATGGACTGAAAACATTGACAAATGCTACTTTCTGATCTTTACACTTAGATGTAGACGACCGACCAAGGACGCCAAATGTGACTTTGTTGACATTGTTTGTTAAAATGGGTACTCATGCTAAATTAGTTCTTTGTGTGGTAGGGTTCAAGGTCGAAGAGAATACTATACTATGGAATATTATATTGGGCTAATTTTTAGCCCATTTCCATAATTCTAGTGATTAACCATCATGCGTTAATTCAAAATGGCGATCATGCCCGTCAATCACGCCTCTACAATTTGTTTGTTATTCTCAGATCATTGTGTAAATTTGTTAACATCAGTGGATTTCACATCAAAATCTGACACCTTACACCTATTTTGAATCTGTTTGCATAATTTTCAGCTCAAAATATGATTTAATTCAAAATAGCGAATATGGGGTATTCTGAAAATCACAGTTGTTGATGTTGTTAGAGTAGTTCAAGGCATTATTCTTAGCTCACTGTGCAAATTTATCAAAACCGAGGGTTCTCTATGCATAGCCTGAAATCTTCGGCCCATTTTGAATCTACTTACATTTCCCTATGATCCAGATTTGATGGTCAAATTCAGAATGGCGGCCATATGGGGTCATCTGAAAATCAAACTTTTCATGTTGCTCGTATAGTTCAAGCCATTATTCTTACATGTAGCTCACTCTCCAAATTATCAAAACCGAGAGATGTCTGACCTTAGTGGAATATCTTGCATTCATTTTGAATCTATTTACATATATCTAAGATTAAGAATTGATGGTCAAATTCAAAATGTTGGCCATATAGGGTCATCTGAAAATCAAACGTTTTCGTGCTGCGCGTATAGTTCAATGCAATATTCTTAGCTCATTTTTCAAGTGTATCAAAACCGAGAGATCTCTGAACATAAGCTGACATCTAACGCCCATATTGAATCTATTTACATATGCCTAAGATCAAGATTTGAGGGTGAAATTCAAAATGGCGGCCATATGGGGTCATTGGAAAATCATACTTCTTTATGTTCCTCTTATAGTTCGAGGCATTATTCTTAGCTCATTGTGCAAATTTATCAAAATCGATGGATCTCTAAGCATAGCCTAACATCTTACGCCCAGTTTGAATCTATTTATATATCCCGAAGATCAAATTATGATGATCAAATTCACAATGGCTTTTTCATGTTGCTCGTATTGATCAGGGCATTATTCTTGATCTCACATCATAGCCAAATACCTTGTGCCCATTTTTAATCTAATTGCTTGTATTCAGATTAAAACTGCTGGTTAAATTCAAAATGGCGACTACAAGGAGCCATTCGGAAATTCGTAATTGTTTTCATGTTACTCGTAAAATGCATGGTATTATTTTTAGACAAGGTACAAACTTGTTTAAATTGAGCAGAATAACACATTTTATTCTGTTGGCAAAATCTTCAGCTGAGAATACAATTGTTAACTTCAAAATGATGATCACGTGGGTTCATCTGAGACTCATATTTTCATTTTCCTTGTATAATTCAAGGTATTGTGTTTACATGGAGTTGAAAGTAACAATTTCTCAACGCCAAGCCTATTCACAATACAGATCAATCTGTCTATTTTGGCTCTATTCCTATAATCATCAGCTAAAAATATAATTCAGGAATTCAAGATTGCAGAAACATAGGGTCATCCGAAACTCTTGCTCAATTTAGTAAATGTTATTCGTCAAATTTAAAGCGATTATTTTTAGCTCGAAGCAGACATTTGCTACAACTGAGCTGTTTCACACTATAGCTGGTCATTTTAGGTCAATTGGCGATTAAAACGTCCATTGAAATGCCCCTTTTCTACTATCTCTGTCTGCGTATGCGCGGATGGACGGCATTTCGACTACACACCAGTCGGACTGTATGACACCTCACCTCACACGACCCATTGGGACCACGGATGGTCCACCTAGACCCCAAAACGTACACCCCAAATCTGCCTATGCACCACGCATGCGCAGTCAGAACTTTTCAGCGAAAATCAACCCAAAACCTCGAGACATCTCCCATCGTACTCCACAGCATGAGACAGAAAAAAAATCAGATGCCACACTCCATACCGTAAAGAAAAATGTCCATGGGTGGGTTTCCAATGGGACTATTAGGCTGGACATAAAAGTATAAGTACCCGCCCTCTAGTACTTGAGATGTATCAGATATTTTCAACCTTTCCTATTTTGTACTGACTCGCGACCAATTGGATAAAGTGCCAGCCTTTGGTGTCCGCATTGGTGGTTCTACTCCCACCAGGGACATGGGGATTCCCCTTCTTTCGTTGCGTGTATTGCTATGTATGGAGATTTCCTTCTCTCGCTGGCTAGAGAGGGTAGAGCATATATGGCTAGAACATTGACGTGGCAAGATAGGATTGACCTCTAAGGTCAATTGCCCTCCGGACATTCCCGGAGATGACCGAACATTCCCAAAGATTCCCAGTGATTCAGGCGAAGCGACTGCTCCATTAACATTGACGTGACTGAGAAGCCAATTCACATTGACTGGGGACTTATCAACCGGTGCCGGAAGTGACTGCATCACCGCCGGAAGTGATCTTTGACCCGGAAGTGACCTTTGATCCGCAAATGACATCAGCTCCACATGACGTCATCAGCCTCAATGCGCGGGAATTTCACATTTATATACTACTCCAATATCTCGACATTCGTGCTCCAGCGGCAAAAAGTAAATGCAGTTTATAGTAGTGTATTGAAAGTATTGCTATGCATGTCCAAAACCAGGTTAAATGGCCCCAGAACCTTTACTTTGGAACTATGGAGCCTTGTCGTGTCTCCTGTAACCCAAGATGTTATCATATATGTCGGCCATCTTGGATTTTGGAAATTCCGGAAAATTCAGGAGGGCTCCTAGGCTAAAATTGAATAATAAGCATAAAGGAAGCTACTTGCCAAATTTGGTGCTTTTATCCGCTCTGTAACGGTAATTTCGCTAAGCCACCTGACTATAATGGGATTCTCATATATTAGATATTTTGTCTTAGACGAATCATATGTAATTAAATTTGATATATCTAACAATAAGTTAAGTTTTAGATGATACAACCAATCAACAAGAGCCTGTACCTTCCACAACCTACAATCTGTTAACACGCATCCTGATCACTAGTCTGCAGGCTAATCTGCGGGGCAGTATCTCTATAGATACCCGCCTGAGTCTATGATAGCACCCGGTCTAGCATACCTTCGACCTAGAGTTTTCCTTTTGCTAAACCGTATGGTACCATGTACTACGCATTATAGGATCATTTAATTATTCTCTAAGGCTAGACTGTCATGTGAACAAACTTGGTTGACGAACGAGGGTACCGGATAGAGTTGTCCATGAGTAGTATACAAACGGTAAATTGATAGAATAGCGCCTCACTGCGCATGCGCAGAAAAAAAAAATGGGGCGGTCTTGGGGCGGTGTGCGCAGGTGAATGGGGCGCAGGTATGACGTCACTTCCGGTCTGGGTGAATGGGGCGTGACCTTGGGGGCATGTATTTCTCCGCGGTGATGCGGTCTGGCGGTGATGCGGTCTGCCTCCGCGGACCGAAAGTAGTCCCAAAACCGTGGGTTTTCGTGGAAGTGTTCGGCAATCTGTAGGGACCGCCAGTGGACCGATGGGGTCGAGTGAGGTATCAAAGTGAAGCATTCGTGAAGGAACATCTAATGGGCTGGGTGAGGGGTTGACATATCGGCCTTCTGCGCATGCGCGGTGGCCGAAGGGTATGAAAATAGCCTTTTTGGAACTAGGGGAGCCCCTAGTGGACCGATGGGGTCGAGTGAGGTATCAAAGTGAAGCTTATGTGAAGGGTCATCTAATGGGCTGGGTGAGGGGTTGACATATCGGGCTTCTGCGCATGCGCGGTGGCCGAAGGGTATGAAAATAGCCTTTTTGGAGCTAGGGGAGCCCCTAGTGGACCGATGGGGTCGAGTGAGGTATCAAAGTGAAGCTTATGTGAAGGAGCATCTAATGGGCTGGGTGAGGGGTTGACATATCGGCCTTCTGCGCATGCGCGGTGGCCGAAGGGTATGAAAATAGCCTTTTTGGGGCTAGGGGAGCCCCTAGTGGACCGATGGGGTCGAGTGAGGTATCAAAGTGAAGCATTCATGAAGGGGCATCTAATGGACTGGGTGTGGGGTTGACATATCGGCCTTCTGCGCATGCGCGGTGGCCGAAGGGTATGAAAATAGCCTTTTTGGAACTAGGGGAGCCCCTAGTGGACCGATGGGGTCGAGTGAGGTATCAAAGTGAAGCATTCATGAATGGGCATCTAATGGACTGGGTGTGGGGTTGACATATCGGCATTCTGCGCATGCGCGGTGGCCCAAGGGTATGGAAATAGACGTTTTGGGAGCTAGGGGAGCCACTAATGGGCCGATGGAGTTCTATGAGGTATCCATGTGAAGCCTATGTGAAGGGGCATCCAGTCATGGGTGGGTGCATGTAAAATTTTTCCTGAAAAAAAAAAAAAACGGAAAACGGACTTTATCGAAAAACCTGGGAAAATGCCTATATGGGGTATGAGGGGTATATAGGTCGCCGGGCTTAACGGGGCTTGTCTATCAATAGAGTTATCTCCCCCTAGTTCCAGGGTGGGTGTATGTAAAAATTTTCCTGAAAAAATACGGAATACGGACTTTATCCTAAATTACGGGAAAATGCCTATATGGGGTATGGGAGGTATAGCACCATCCTGGGAAACGTACTTCTATACATTTGCGGTAGGGTTGTGGGGTCTCGTTTTACTCGTCTCGTCATTTAGAACATGATAGGAAGTGTCCCCGTGCGAATCGGTGAAATTTTTGAAAAAAGTCACCGAGCCCCATATAGTCCCATACTGGGGTATAGGTTCAATGTTTATCCCCTGGGAAACGTACTTCTATACATTTGCGGTAGGGTTGTGGGGTCTCGTTTTACTCGTCTCGTCATTTAGAACATGATAGGAAGTGTCCCCGTGCGAATCGGTGAAATTTTTGAAAAAGTACGATATAGCCTCATATAGTCCCATACTGAGGGTATAGGACCGATGTTTGTCCCCCTGGGAAACGTACTTCTATGCATTTGCGGTAGGGTTGTGGGGTCTCGTTTTACTCGTCTCGTCATTTAGAACATGATAGGAAGTGTCCCCGTGCGAATCGGTGAAATTTTTGAAAAAGTACGATATAGCCTCATATAGTCCCATACTGAGGGTATAGGACCGATGTTTGTCCCCCTGGGAAACGCACTTCTATGCATTTGCGGTAGGGTTGTGGGGTCTCGTTTTACTCGTCTCGTCATTTAGAACATGATAGGAAGTGTCCCCGTGCGAATCGGTGAAATTTTTGAAAAAAGTCACCGAGCCCCATATAGACCCATACTGGGGTATAGGTTCAATGTTTATCCTACTGGGAAACCCACTTCTATACATTTGCGGTAGGGTTGTGGGGTCTCGTTTTACTCGTCTCGTCATTTAGAACACGATAGGAAGTGTTGCGGAGCGAATCGGTGAAATTTTTGAAAAAAGTCACCGAGGCCTGGGTAGGCCCATAGGCCTATACTGCATGGCTATGGGTGTATAGGCCCATACGGGGTGGACATGTTGGAGTCTAGGTGGGCCACTCATGGTCCAATGGGGTCGAGTGAGGTCTTATTTTGAAGCTCTCGTGGAGGAGCACTTGACTACACTAATGGTTCGTCCGTGATCAATAGTCTGCGCATGCGCAGTCTGGCCGTAGTAGCGAAAGGGGACATTTTGGGTGCTATGTAGGGGTGTGTTTGGGTTAGAGATGAGCTAATCACGGTTCGAATGGGTCGTGTGAGGTGTCAAAGTGAAGCTTGTGTGGGGTAGAGTCAGAATGGTGTGTTTTTGAATGCATGTCGCGTTAATCTGCGCATGCGCAGTTGGTTGTAGTAAGTAAAGTGGCCATTTTGGGGCAGTGAAGGAAGGTATTTGGGATCGAGATGGGCTATTCACGGTTCGAATGCGTCCTGGAAGGTGTCATCTTGTAGTTCTCGAGGTGTACATTCCGATTTGAGGGATGTTCGCGTCATCTGTGACGTCATCGGTGACGTCATCGGTACGAGTAGTAGCGAAAGTGGACATTTTCGGGCAGTACATGAAGGTATTTGGGGTCGAGATGGGCTATTCACGGTTCGAATGCGTCCTGGAAGGTGTCATCTTGTAGTTCTCGGCGTGTACATTCCGATTTGAGGGATGTCCGCGTCATCTGTGACGTCATTGATGACGTCATCGGTACGAGTAGTAGCGAAAGTGGACATTTTGTGGGTGCGTGGGGGTGAGTTTGGTGTAGATAGGGACTATCCTTAGTCCGAATGCGTCGTGTGAGGTGTCATTTTGTAGCTCTCGAGGTGTACATTCCGAGTTGAGGCATGTCCGAAGCATCTGTGACGTCATTGTTGACGTCATCAGTAGGAGTAGTAGCGAAAGTGGACATTTTGAGGCAGTGAAGGAAGGTATTCGGAGTAGAGAGGAACCATTCTTGGTCCGAATGCGTCCTGAGAGGTGTCATGTTGTAGCTCTCGGGGTGTACATTCCGCGTTGAGGGATATCCACAGCATCTGTGACGTCATTGGTGACGTCATCAGTACGAGTAGTAGCGAAAGTGAGCATTTTGGGGCAGTGAATGATGGTATTTGGTGTAGAGATGGACCATCCGCGGTGCGAATGCGTCGTGTGAGATGTCATCTTGTAGCAACGCCCACCAACGCCATTCTTAATGCATCAACGCCCAGGTGAAATAGCTCAGAAGCTCTGATATTCCATGGAATTGTCACTAATTCTTCGAAATGCAGTGACGCCAGTCGACGCCCGTCGTTACACCTTAACACCATGATATAGACCGGACAGAGAACAACAACAGCAACAACAACAATGATCACACATAAGAGAACAACAACAACAAGAAGTTTTTTTTCATATAGTTTATTCTCCCCAATGTTACATCATACCCACATCATACCCACGTTGGGGGAGCCGCGTTAGGTATATTTACAATTCAAGAATATTCTTGTCCAATCAGAGGCCACCATTTGCATCTGTCATATTCGTTCCTGTCCGTTAGATGTATTCTCGGCTACTCTTGTCCAATCAGAAGTCGCCATTTCAGAAAGTTCCATCTTCGGCCATGTTCGCTCTGAACCGTTTGTTCTAATCGTCATCGGACAGGCCAGGATACCGTTGAGGAAACATATCCTCAGATAGTTGTTTGCGCATTCTGAGTATCTATCAGTGCATGGGTGAATACTTTCATCCGATGGGGGTGGTGGGTCAGTTTAACCACGAAGAACGTAACATTGGTGACCCTCTCCACTATCCACTTGGTGTTGGTACGCTGTTCATAGCCCCATTCTAAGGGATCCACAGTGTCCAGTTGGGTCAGCATCGTCTCTAGCGACGCCCGATTGGTGATTGTGAAAGGATGGTCGTACACTGGGTTGATGGCACTGGAATAGAAATAGCACAATTCACGCGTCATCTTATGGCATAAGATGTACCCAAATGCTACATTTAATGTGAAGGATGTAGGTTGGTCATTGAAGATGGCTTCCACGTAGCTGCGTAGACGAGCGAGGTCGGTCAGTCGGAAATTGTACAAGTCCAATATAGGGCGATGACGGTGGAAGCAGTGTCGGATCATGGACCAATGGCGTCGATACATCTCACTCACTGGATGATCTTCGAGTAAGAGATCGCTGGGAACATCCACCGCATCTTCCAGAAAATGTTCGTTGTTGTCAGGTGTATTACTGGAAACAGTGATGCTAGGGACCGGCTGGATATCTAGGCTCTTCTGAGCTGTGGGTATAGGCGGGCTCTCCGTGATCGCATCATCAGTGGCATTCTCCTCCCCGGGTTCATCTTCAGTGGATCTGTCCCTCCTGGGTACCTCTTTAGTGGAAAGTTGTCCCTCATGCCGTGGTGATGCACCATGAATCAAACGCTCATGCCGTTTTAACTGACTGGGTCATTTGAAGAGTTGACCACATTCTTCGCATCGACGCTTGGATGGCCCATGAATTGAACGTTCATGGCGCTGTAAATGATCTGGGCGATGAAACGACAGTGTAGGCCTACATATCGTACAGCTATACCGGGCAGTTCCATCGTGCTTGGTAGCCTCATGGCGGCGCAAGTCGTGCCTGCGAGTGAATGATTTCGAGCACGTAGTACAAGTGAACATCTTGGTGGTTGACAGAGTGTCTGATGAAACGGCCAGGCCGTTTCCTTTTTATAACAAGCTATCTGTTGATCTATTTTTAGCACAATCAGTTCTAAACTAGGGGAAAACCCCTATCACCTCTAGCCAAAAGGGCTAATATCGGTCCCCGGGCTTATTGGGATCTGCCTATCAAGTCAATGGGGTGATGTGAACAACAACAAGTTCAGCAATGTTCATACAGTTTATTATCCCCAATGTTACATCATACCCAGGCTGGGGGAGCCGCCTTGGGTATGTTTAGTATGTTCACAGCAAAGCAAATTGAAATATCAAACACCATGTTTTATTATTTAACGCACCGTCACATTATGTACAAGTGTTTACTGAGCTCAAGTCAACGATCAGCATGTAGACATAGAGACTATGTGCGGCATCTTATGGTATTCATCAGGGCGCGGGTGACGCATTCAACCGATGGCGGTGGTCGGTCAACTTGGTAAGGAAGAACGTGGCATTGGTGACCTTCTCTACGACCCATTGTATGTTGGGGCGTTGACGATGTGCCCATCTCAAGGGTTCCACGGTGTCCAGTATCTCCAGCATCGTCTCTAGTGACCCCCGGTTAATGATGGTGAGCGGTTGGTCAAACGCATGGCTGTTATTACTGGCATAATAATACCGTAACTGGTCCGTCTTTTTGTGACGTAAGATGTACCCGAAAGCAACATTCAATTTGAAGGCCGTAGTTTGATCTTTGAAGATGGCTTCCACGTAGCTGCGTAGACAGGTGAGGTGGGTCAGTGGGAAATTGTAGATATCTGGAATGGGGCGATCAC
>JAVTVY010056252.1:0-28443 GCA_036873755.1 Hanleya hanleyi | reverse complement strand
CAACACCAAGTGGACAGTGGAGAGTGTGACCAATGTTATGTTTTTCGTTACCAAGCTGACCGACCACTCCCATCGGCTGAATGCGTCACTCATGCACTGATGAATACCATAACATGCCGTACATACTCTATATGTCTACATGTTGATCGTTGACGTTACGGAGGTGACCGAAGAGACACGGAGGTTACCGAAGATGTCACGGCTCGGCCCTCGACTTGGGGATAGTTGAACTGAGTGTGCTAAAATAGATCACCAGCTAGCGTGCTATAAAAGGGAAGCGGCCTGGACGTTTCATCAGACACTCTGTCAACCACCAAGATGTTCACTTGCACAACTTGCCAGAAGATGTTTACTCGTCTAGATAAGTTACGACGCCACGAGGCCTCCATCCACAACGATGCCCGGTATACTTGTATAATCTGCGCACGGTCATTCAATCGGAAGGATCATTTACTGCGTCATGAGAGGGTACTCCACGCGGGTGCGACGGTACTATGTAATGATTGTGGTCGACTCTTCAAACGACCCAGTCGGTTTAGACAGCACCAACGTTTGATGCATGCCCCGTCTCTACGGGTTGGGCGACAACTTTCCACTAAAGAGGAGCCGCGGAAGGTCAGACCCAGTGAAGATGAACCCGGAGAGACGAACGCCACTGGTGATGCGATGACGAAGAGCCTGCCTATACCCACGGTCCAGGAGGGCCTGGATATCCAGCCGGACCCCTCCGTTACGGTTTCGAGTCATACGCCTGACAACATCGAACATTTTCTGGACGAGCCCATAAATGCTCCTAGCGATCTCTTACAGGACGCCCAGCCAGTGAGTGACATTTATCGGCGCCACTGGTCCATGATACGGCACTGTTTCTACCGTCATCGCCCTATTCAAGATATCTACAATTTTCGACTGACCGACCTCGCCCGTCTACCTAGCTACGTGGAAGCCATCTTCAAAGATCAAACTACGGCCTTCAAATTGAATCTGGCGTTTGGTTATGTGCTGCAGCATAAGGAGACAGTCCAAGTCCGATACTTCTACCCGAGCAGTAACATCCAGGTATTTGACCAACCGTTTACCATCATTAACCGAGTGTCGCTAGAGACGATGCTGGAGAAACTGAACACCGTGGATCCCTTGGAATGGGCCCAACAACAACGCCCCAACACCAAGTGGAGAGTGAACAGTGTGACCAATGTTACGTTCTTCGTGACCAAGCTGACCGACCAACCCATCGGGTGAATGTATTCACCCAGGCACTGATAGATACTCAGAATGCACATGCAACTATCTGAGGATATGTTGCCTCAACGGTATCCTGGGCTGCCCGATGATGATTACAATAAACGGTTCAAAGCGAACATGGCCGAAGATGGAACTTTCTGAAATGAAGACTTCTGATTGGACAAGAATACATCTAACGGACAGGAACGAATATGACAGATGCAAATGGTGGCCTCTGATTACTCCGAGAGCTACAACATGATACCCCACACGACGCATTCGCAACGCGGATGGTCCATCTCTACACCAAATACCTTCCTGCACTGCCCCAAAAGGCTCACTTTCGCTAATACTCCTACTGATGACGTCATCGATGACGTCACAGATGCTTCAGACATGCCTCAATTGGGAATGTACACCCCGAGAGCTACAAAATGACACCTCACACGACGCATTCGGACTAAGGATGGTGCATCTCTACACCAAACTCACCCTCACGCACCCACAAAATGCCCACTTTACTTACTACTCGTACTGATGACGTCACCGATGACGTCACAGATGACACGGACATCCCTCAAATCGGAATGTACACCCCGAGAACAACAAGATGACACCTTCCAGGACGCATTCGAACCGTGAATAGCCCATCTCGACCTCAAATACCTTCATGTACTGCCCGAAAATGTTCACTTTCGCTACTACTCGTACCGATGACGTCACAGATGACGCGAACATCCCTCAAATCGGAATGTACACCCCGAGAACTACAAGATGACACCTTCCAGGACGCATTCGAACCGTGAATAGCCCATCTCGACCCCAAATACCTTCATGTACTGCCCGGAAAATGTCCACTTTCGCTACTACTGTACCGATGACGTCACCGATGACGTCACAGATGACGCAACATCCTCAAATCGGAATGTACACCCCGAGAACTACAAGATGACACCTTCCAGGACGCATTCGAACCGTGAATAGCCCATCTCGACCCCCAAATACCTTTCATACCGCCCGAAAATGTCCACTTTCGCTACCACTGTACCGATGACGTCACAGATGACGCGAACATCCCCCAAATAGGAATGTACACCCCGAGAACCACAACATGACACCTTCCAGGACGCATTCAAACCGTGAATAGCCCATCTCGATCCCAAATACCGTCATGTACTGCCCGAAAATGGCCACTTTACTTACTACAACCAACTGCGCCTGCGCAGATTGACGCGACTTGCATTCAAAAACACGCCATTCTGACTCTACCCCACACTAGCTTCACTTTGACACCCTCCACGACCCATTCTGACCCATAGCGGTCCATCTCTACCCCAAACACCTTCATGTACTGCCCCAAAATGGCCACTTTACTTAATACAACCAACTGCGCATGCGCAGATTGACGCGACTTGCATTCAAAAACACACCATTCTGACTCTACCCCACACAAGCTTCACTTTGGCACCTCACACGACCCATTCGAACCGTGATTAGTCCATCTCTAACCCAAACACACCCCTACATAGCACCCAAAATGCCTGTTTTCTATACTACGGCCAGACTGCGCATGCGCAGACTATTGAACACGGACGAACCATTAGCCCAGTCGGATGCTGCTGCACGAGAGCTTCAAAATAAGACCTCACTCGACCCCATTGGACCACCAGGGACTCACCTAGACTAACATGTCCACCCCGTATGGCCCTATACACCTCATAGCCATGCAGTATAGGCCTATGGGCCTACCCAGGCCTTGGTGACTTTTTCAAAATTTCACTGATTCGCTCCGCAACACTTCCTATCGTGTTCTAAATGACGAGACGAGTAAAACGAGACCCCACAACCCTACCGCAAATGTGTAGAAGTACGTTTCCCAGGGGATAAACATTGAACCTATACCCCAGTATGGGATCATATGGGGCTTCCGGTGACTTTTTTCAAAAATTTCACCGATTCGCTCCGCAACACTTCCTATCGTGTTCTAAATGACGAGACGAGTAAACGAGACCCCACAACCCTACCGCAAATGTATAGAAGTACGTTTCCCAGGGGGATAAACATTGAACCTATACCCCAGTATGGGACTATATGGGGCTCGGTGACTTTTTCAAAAATTTCACCGATTCGCACGGGGACACTTCCTATCATGTTCTAAATGACGAGACGAGTAAAACGAGACCCCACAACCCTACCGCAAATGTATAGAAGTACGTTTCCAGGATGGTCCTATACCTCCAATACCCCATATAGGCATTTTCCCGTAATTTAGGATAAAGTCCGTATTCCGTATTTTTTCAGGAAAATTTTTACATACACCCACCCTGGAACTAGGGGAGATAACTCTATTGATAGACAAGCCCCGTTAAGCCCGTCGACCTATATACCCCTCATACCCCATATAGGCATTTTCCCAGGTTTTTCGATAAAGTCCGTTTTCCGTTTTTTTTTTTTTTCAGGAAAAACTTTACATGCACCCACCCCATTGCCTGAATGCCTCTTCACCTAGGCTTCACTTTGATACCTCACTCGACCCCATTGCACCATTAGTAGCTCCCCTAGCTCCAACACGGCTATTTGCATACCCTTGGGCCACCGCGCATGCGCAGAATGCCGCTATTTCAACCCCACACCCAGTCCATTAGATGCCCCTTCATGAATGCTTCACATTGATACCTCACTCGACCCCATCGGTCCACTAGGGGCTCCCCTAGCTCCAAAAGGCTATTTTCATACCCTTCGGCCACCGCGCATGCGCAGAAGGCCGATAGTTCAACCCCACACCCAACCCATTAGATGCCCCTTCATGAATGCTTCACTTTGATACCTCACTCGACCCCATCGATCCACTAGGGGCTCCCCTAGCTCCAAAAAGCTATTTTCATACCCTTCGGCCGCCGCGCATGCGCAGAAGGCCGATATGTCAACCCCACTCCCAGCCCATTAGATGCCCCTTCATGAATGCTTCACTTTGATACCTCACTCGACCCCATCGGTCCACTAGGGGCTCCCCTAGCTCCAAAAAGGCTATTTTCATACCCTTCGGCCGCCGCGCATGCGCAGAAGGCCGATATGTCAACCCACACCCAGTCCATTAGATGCCCCTTCATGAATGCTTCACATTGATACCTCACTCGACCCCATCGGTCCACTAGGGGCTGCCCTAGCTCCAAAAAGGCTATTTCCATACCCTTCGGCCACCGCGCATGCGCAGAAGGCCGATAGTTCAACCCCACACCCAGCCCATTAGATGCTCCTTCACATAAGCTTCACTTTGATACCTCACTCGACCCCATCGGTCCAATAGGGGCTCCCCTAGCTCCAAAACGTCTATTTCCATACCCTTCGGCGGAGAATTCTGAGAAGTTTTTTCTTATTCTACAAATTAGGATAAAATATAAAGTAAGTAAATAATTCTCAGGCTAGTCCCAGTTTCGGCCACCGCGCATGCGCAGGAGGCCGATAGTTCAACCCCACACCCAGCCCATTAGATGCTCCTTCACATAAGCTTCACTTTGATACCTCACTCGACCCCATCGGTCCACTAGGGGCTCCCCTAGCTCCAAAAGGCTATTTTCATACCCTTCGGCCACCGCGCATGCGCAGAAGGCCGATATGTCAACCCCTCACCCAGCCCATTAGATGCCCCTTCACCTAAGCTTCACTTTGATACCTCACTCGACCCCATCGGACCATTTTATCTAGGGACTACTTTTTCTCCGCGGAAGCTTTTTCCCGAGACCGAATCACCGCCAAAACCGCATCACCGCGGAGAAATACATGCCCCCAAGGTCACGCCCAGGTAGCTTTTGGTCCTTCTGCCGGAACTATATTGCATTTGACCTCCTCCCGGTTCCTCCCTAATATGCGCACACACCCCCCACACACCCCCCAATACCTCCCCAAATCCTCCCCATTTTTTTTTCTGCGCATGCGCAGTGGGGGGTTATTCTATCCATTGACCCTTTGTATACTACTAATATGTGAAAAGACCCGAGTACGAGAGAATGCATACAAGGCTAAATACTGACTAATGGGATGGCTGGATCACCTTTGGCCAAACTGGCCAAAAGACAAGAGAAGTAGAAGTAAAGCGGGTGGATTTAAAGGGAACTGGGAATGTTTTACTATGGTGGCCGATAAGGGACATCGCTAGGTATGTGGTTTGGTAACACGAAGGCAGGATGCGAAGCGCGAAGGCAGGATGCGAAGTGCGAAGGCAGGATGCGAAGCGCGAAGGCAGGATGCGAAGCGCGAAGTCCAAACACGACTTCGCGCTTCGCATCCTGCCTTCGTGTTTGGATTTCGCGCTTCGCATCCTGCCTTCGTGTTTGGACTTCGCACTTCGCATCCTGCCTTCGCGCTTCGCATCCTGCCTTCGTGTTTGAACTTCGCGCTTCGCATCCTGCCTTCGTGTTTGAACTTCGCGCTTCGCATCCTGCCTTCGTGTTTGAACTTCGCGCTTCGCATCCTGCCTTCGCGCTTCGCATCCTGCCTTCGTGTTTGAACTTCGCGCTTCGCATCCTGCCTTCGCGCTTCGCATCCTGCCTTCATGTTTGAACTTCGCGCTTCGCATCCTGCCTTCGCGCTTCGCATCCTGCCTTCGTGTTTGGACTTCGCGCTTCGCATCCTGCCTTCGTGTTACCAAACCACATACCTGAAACAATGCAGCGATGTCCCTTATCGGCCACCATATTTTACACTACAGAATACGGTAGGTTTGGTCTTAATGTCACAAGGTGATTTTACAATACACGATCTCAAAGTGAAGAAATGCTGGTCATATTCTTCATTATAAATGAATTCGAGCTTCCATTGGTGCGATTTTATAAGCAGTTTCAATGCAGCCATTAGCAGATTATTGAAAAAGGAGGTATTCGCTTTTGATGGATTTTTCCCCTTCCGCGTCGTTCCTTGTTGATCCATTGTTTCGCTCCAAGCTGGCTGGTAAATTGTGATGTAATGCTCAGGTATTCCCCAACTCCTTGTCAGCCCAGCGAGGCCAGTCTAATGGGAATTTCTGGTTCATATTCTCATACAGTTATAACTGCTGTGGACCAGTGGGCATAACAGGCCTTGATATTAGACAGGTTTACCTTCTACTTGTCCCTACATAGTTACAACTTTTATCTTTCTGCTGCCCGCAGAAGAAAAAATATATATGGGAAACAATTATGTTTGCTTTGCTGGACTGTCACAACATTCAACAACTGAACAATTGGTGGTGCTGCACATGTGTGTGGTGTTGTGTGTGTGGAACTCTATTCACGAGTTATTATAACATAAGTTATTATTTGCGTTGGCGGTAGACGTTACTATTGCACTTTAAAGTCCAAAATCAAGAGGAGAAGAAAAAGAGAAAAAAAGAAGAAAATTTTTGTTTATCATCTGCTGCGGATTCGAACCCAAAAGTTCTTCTAATCTGTAGTCTGACAAACCGATGAAGGAATCATGTGCCGAATGGCGGTGAACGTCACCCTTACAGAGCACTCCAAGCGTTTTGACATATTTCTGTATTATGAAAATATGACACCTCTAACGATTTTTCAGTATCATTTAGGATCAGACCCACCGAATTTGGATATCTACCACTCGTTTTGGTTAAAGAAGTCATATTTTACATATGAACGGAATTCCCTTCAAGAATATCACCAAAAATTGCAAAAGCAAACGAATGCCTATTTTCTAATGCGCGTAATATCGTTTCTCTTCTCAGTGAAAATTCAGAATACGAAAATTCAGTATTCAGTATTTTCTTTTTCTATTTTCGAAGTAAACACGAGGAAATTATATTTTCTGTTTATAAACGCAACACACTAAGGAAGAAATTACGGTCAACCCGAAGTTGTATATAGCACGTTAAAAATTACTGACAATCGGCAACTATTTACCTAACAGGTACCATCGTTTCCTGCCAAGGCGAGCAGTTATTTCACCGTGAGGAGTGAAAGTTTTTTGGTGAAAACGTGTTGTTGCTAGTTTCGGAAATTTTGTAAAGATATATTCTTTTCGATACGTAATTTGGGGCCTGTAGTTTGCTATGAAAAAAATAGCGAGAGATAAATGGTGATTTAGCCGAATCACGTCGTTCTGTTACATTTAAGGTCAGAAACCACTAAAAGACCACCTTACTCAATATGTAATAAATCAGCCGTGTAGATCTTGACAAATCTATATTCCCTAATATTCGCCGCTACAACTGCCATACCAGGTCAGGTAATCTGACTTTTCCACACAAACATAAAAAAAAATCAGCATACATTCGCCACCATTTTCTTTGAGATAACGCGAGCAGAAATCCACCCGACAAAGTCACATCGAATTTGGCAGTTGGGCAGTCAAACTTGACCAGATTTCTCATATTAAATAAGAAATGGTTGTTTTGATTTGCTTGAGAGTTAAATATCATAGGAAAATTTAAGAATATATCACATGCCACTTCTCGCCCAGTCAGGTATAATGACCAATCGTTGATCGCCGGAAGTCAAGTTCTTATTACAATCTTGGATCCAAAAGTATCAATGGTGTTTGTGACCTACAAATAGGCAGATTCCAAAACTATTTCAGTGATCAAACCAGTAGCAGATGAACAAACATGTCAAAATATATAGACCCTGCTTCAGCATGTTGTAAAGAGACCTTCAATGAATTTGTACGATTTGTCCAATTTTCTAATACCTATCACATGTTTAAGAAATATTCCCTGAAATATGCATAGAAATTATGAAAATTAACTTGTACGGCGACCAAACATGACTAAATCTCGAACCTATCAGTGATAGGATAACTCATATATTTTTGTATTTTTTGGCTAGTATTAGTCGATTATTTATATTTTTCTTCCAAGGCAAGATAGGATTCAGAATTTTAGGCAGGAATTGCTGGAATTGAATTAGTCAGGTAACCAACACCGAAAAATGGGCCTAACCGTCCACATTCATAATATCATGGGTGTCACCGTGGCAGACATGAAACATTTTTTCTAGCCCAAGCCCCTTTTAATTTAATATCTCATAAGTAGGCCAAAATTGAATCACAATATAAACGTGTCAAGTTGGGTATCAAATTGTAGCTAATGGGGTAACCGATACTAATATACATTTTCATGTCATATAAGGTCACCTTGGTTCATACAACCTCGTTATGAATCTGGGTATACAGTCTCGGCCACAATGGTAGACGCATTGATAAAAAAAATAGAAACTTTGAGAGATCCGCATGGTTCTGACGAATCAGATTGATTCTTGGGTGTCCTTTTTGACGTTTCGTGAATCTCTGAAGGATTACCTGTTTTCTTGAGCTTTGATCGATAATCTACCTGTATTGCGATTGAAATAATGGACAATTTCCGACGAACTATCATATCTATGCAAAATCCTAGGAACGTCAATGCGAATATGAAAAGCAATTTCTTCTAAAAAAACTATCAATGGAAATCTTTTCGAATTTGAAAAATGCTTGCAACCACATTGCAATCAGTCGATAGTCATTGGTATGCTGCGTTTCCACGTTGAACGTCACTTATTGACATTGAACGCCACGGTACAAGGTTTTGTTGCGAAGAAATCGTGCTTTTTTTTTAGAAACGCAGCTTCTAATCGCTTCAAATGTATCGTGTGGACACCCCTCCCAGCAAATACGCGGTCCATCGCCTCCCACCAGCGTTCCATGAACTTGAAATCTAATGAGTTTGAATGATGAGTTTGAATGATGAGTTATCGTTTCTCCAACATGCGACTCTGACGTAACGATGCATTAATTTTTTGTCTCGCATACTAGTCCTTAAACGCTGCCATGACGCAAATTAATCATATTCCTCCCGTGTGCCTTCTCGATAGGCTCTCTAGTGGCATATTGTTGGGCGATAAAATTCGATTATCAGAAAAACTATATTGTTATCGGCACTTTGAATCAGCCTACTATTGTTGAACGATAAGATTAGATTTTCAGGAATTTCAGGAAAACTATAGTGCGATCGTCAACAACAGCATGCTGAAAACACCGAGCAGCTGCCAGGCAATGGCAATATTTGGTGAAAACCATGCACGTTTTGAGGAGTGACCTCAGCCTAAATCCCCTCATTGAAACACCAGAGAACACATATCCGAGATACCTGAAAATATATGTATGTCAAGGGGTGTTCACATCTTTTACCTAAAGCAAATTGAAGCTGTTTTTGCGCCAGAATGAGACAATTTCTTCATTTATGGGTTACAAAACCTTGCGACAAGCATATCCGTGACGTTTTGATAATTTAGTTGTTGTTCTTGTGCCGTCACAATATGACACTGACATGGCAGCAAACCATGACCTCCCCTTAAATAATATTCGGTACAGAGAATTTTTTGTAAATATTACACGAATTTCCATTAAAGTTTACATTCTGCTTTCCCTGATAAGCTTTAATCACGTTGCAAATTTCATTTCTGTGAGGTTTACATAGCGCGGGTAGTTGGAACATCAACACATGAATAATCGAACATCGCGATGATCACAAACGCCTTCGCTCCAAAAAAAATCCATATTCCAAACTAAGGTATACCGTGCTTCCGTGATTCATCAGTGTTAACAGTGAAATTATCCGCTATGTAGTTCAGTATAGTCGACTAAAACGCTTGGGACTCTTTATTTTATGTCAATTATGAATAAACAATACAGGAGAACAGATCAACTAACTTACTTTTGCCAAAATGGCAGCTAATTTGGACTGAAACATATATCCCATAATAATACTCCAAGTCAGCCAATCAAAGCTGTCGTTGGATTTAACCTCCTTTTTATTGGGAGCACCGTCTCTGCTTAGTAAAAATGTCGTAAGTTTACAATCTGCCAATCGCATTGTTTTCACTTTGGTAACTCTTGCCGAGTCTATATTGCTAATGATATATTTTCGGCCTCATGTCTAATTTTAAACAAATTCGCGACGACCAGAAAAATAAGAAACAACATATTAATACTCCTAAACCAGGAACATCTGTAGGGGAGAGTGGGGCAAGCTTCACTACGGGCGCAATGAAACAAGTTTAACAGATGCAATTATCAGATTATCAAAGACAAGGGGGTTTCTCGGGAATCGGGATTGATGACAATATTACCGTCGGCATTTGGGAAAGAAACACAAAACGTCTGGGAATTTAGGATTTTTGCCACTTGGGACATCGGGAACACTGTTGCAATTTTACCGGGATTGGACCCCGCTCCATCCACCCTCCCCTCATTGTAGGAACTTCTGAAAACTAGTTACCTTTCATGTGCTGTAATTAAAAGAGCTTTTGAACATAATTACAAGTTAAAATTATGAACAAAGATTAATTCTTAAGGGGGTCTTAAGACCTGTTGCCAACTAGTATATATGTATGTCCAATCATAGAAGAAAATTATCGTAACCCTACCTGGCCTTGGGGGAATGCCGCCCTTCCCTACCAAACTTTTTATGCTATCTCCGGAACGACAAAACATGAAGAGCTGAAACTCCTTGAATTTATAGTTTATTATATTGGTGTGATTTTGAGCCTATTTGCATAACTCCCGAGCAGAGGATCATGGGTAAATTCAAGATGTCGGGCACGTGAGATACCAGAAACGTGATGTTTTTTTGTCATATTTCTTTAAAATTTCTGCTTTTCCGCGATGAGAAGTGGGCAAAAATTATTTTATTTCACATCACATTAATATTCACTAATTTATCATCCAGTTTTTGGGAAGAAATTACATAAATAAAAAATCGGAAAATCCGACCGAAAAATCGACCAAAAATGCGGTTTTTGAAAATGACGTCATTGTGACGTCATCAAAGTGGCCATCTTGGATTTTTTCACATTTTCATATAGATCTTGATCAAAGGGTATAGTGTGTTAAGTTTCAGCTCCATAGCTCAAGGGGTAAGAAAATAATTAGGGGGCCATTTCGCCCCCCCCCCCCCGGCCAGGATACGTCCCAAAAAGCCCAGGCCAGATAGGGTTAACATGGATATTGAAGTTTTGAATTGGACCTAAACAGCGATGAATGCACAACTAGGACGCAAGGGGTTATAACATCTGCACAGAATGTGAGGAAGACCTATTCAGTAGTTGTGGAGATTTAGAGATACCCGGTAACAAGGGTTCAAAGGGAAATTTTGAGGAGTGAAATTGAAGATGGCTATACTACAAGGGGGACCTGTACCAACTGCGAGAATAAGGATTCATACGAAAATTCAGGATGGCCTGAGAATTCACGATGACAAAGTTTCATGGGGAAATCAAAGATGGCCGCCTGGCGGCCATATTGGATTTTCGAATCGGACCAAACAAAGTATCTTGCACAACTAGGCCCCATTTGGGACCTGTGTACCAAAGGACCTGGCGCGGTTTGATGGGGATTAGGCCCCTATGAGGTGCGGTTGGAGTGCCAAAATGAAATATCGCGTAGGAGAGAAATCTTTCCGTTAGCTTAAAGAATATTATCTTGTCGTATGTTCAGATTGATTGTCAGGCACTAGGTTTTGGCGTTCTTGAATAACAACCCATTGAAGAAGTGTATTCGTGCAAAATTGTCTGTTCTGTGATAAAATAACTACCTTGTTTTCTCCATAAACATATGAAGCCAGTCGAGAACCAAGACAAAAATATTTGTTGCGTCAAGACCTAGTAGCTGTCTAAAGATGATTTTGGTTCTCGACGGGCTTCATATGTAAAATTAAAACTTTATTAGATGTATTCTTTCACAAGGAGTGCTGAATATTAAATGGGATAATTCAGGATAGCACACCTGTCGCATTACGCGGTAGTGTAATGGATAAGAGCGCGCTATTTTTGAACGTCTTGTAAGTCTCGATCGGGTTCGAATCCCATAAAGAACTAACCGCATTTTTTCTTGTCATAATTTATTGTCACTCTCGTCCCACACTTCGATGCACATTCACAACACGAGAAAAAAACACAATTATTGTTTACATAAATATAGTAGCCACTACTAGAAAAATGATATGGATTTTGAAGATATTATTTTTCTGTGCATTTACGAATATGTGTGATATGATTTGTGATACCAGGCTCGGCTCGATTGGATTTTTTGCGGCAAGGTGTGTTGGTTCTCGCCGGTTGTAGATGTTGTTCCAAACATCTCGATGGAAAACAAGATGGACAAATCGGTGGATGTAATGGCACTAACTGCGTCGACATTTCACAGACGTGGATGCTGATGAAATCTCGACATTACCGGACGGGATGAGAAATCAAGTTGGTAGAACTAGGAAGCGGAAAATCGACTTCGAAGATGTCACATTATTGTCGGATGAATGATATTATGTTTTCATTGATATTCGTAGTACACGTCGTGATATACAAAGCTGGTGCAAATATTAACACTATCAACATGTAACAATCTGCCATCGACGAATCAGCTTTTTTTAAAGATTAATTAAGTTTCAATTTTTCTCGCCAGATTAATGTGAAACGCTGGCTGAGAACAGTGTGGCCTTACTCATGCGGCAGCGCTTGTAAGATATTTGGCGGTCCACTAAATCTCACTGAAGTCACGTGATTTGTAATGGTCGGACTGGTAAAAGCTGAAAAGGGGGCCAAAAGAACGGCAAAAGCGTGCGAATTCCTGACAATTCATGATAACAAAATTTCATGGTGAAATTCAGAATGGCCGCCTGGTGGCCAAATTGGATTTTCGAATCGGACCAAAAAAGGTATGTTGCACAACTGGACCCAAGGGGACCTGTGTACCAAATTTGAGAAAGATCCATGCAGCAATTTTCTGAGATTTCACGATAACAAAGTTTCATTGGGAAATTCAAGATGGCCGGCTGGTGGCCATATTGGATTTTCGAATCGGACGAAAAAATATCTTGCGCAACTAGACCCCAAGGGGAACCTGTGTACCAAATTTGAGAAATATCCATGCAGTAGTTCCTGAGAAATCGCGTAACAAAATTGTTTACGGACGGACTGACTGACTGACGACAGACGGACGACGGACCACGGACGAAAAGCGATTTAAACAGCCCACCATATGATGATGGTGGGCTAAAAAGCTAAAATTTGAGAGAATTCTAATGGTCGTCCTTTCCAATTTACTCATGCTCTGCCCAGGAAAAGATAACATAATGATCTCAATCAAGTCTATTCATCAGTCCACGTCATTTCGGTAAACCAGATAAACAGGCACCAGGGATGACGCCATGCTAGGCACGGTGAGGGTCACAATAATTCTGTCATAAAACCACATATATGTTGTGTTAATGATCTGGACCGATGGCATTTAGATAACTTTGTCTAAATGGCCAAATTACTTAGGTAGCGGGATTTCAGCTAGATATATATGTATAAACTGTACATGCATAGCAGCTTCGGTACATTGTTTCGTTCAAGGTATTCAGTGACCCTGACCCATACCCATTTTGTGTTGAACGTCTTTCTTTACATGAGAAAAAATATTAGCATCAAAGAGAAATTACGGAAATGTCAGTTACAGTTAAGGTGTGCGTCAGATGCATGGGACATTTTAGTTGTTTCATGCTAAAGTTCCTTGTCACAAAATGAATAAAGATAATTGCCAACTGATAATCTCAAACACTGAAAAAAAAACCGTCTGAACCGCGTTTAATATATAGACAATTGGGCTCCCCGAACGAATCAACTCATTTGCATACCTGCTGGGTGTAGATAATGGGACAATAGTGATTCGGAGATAATGGGACAATAGTGGTCCGAAGATAATGGGACAATAGTGATCCGGAGATAATGGGACAATAGTGATCCGGTGATAATGGGACAATAGTGATCCGGAGATAATGGGACAATAGTGATCCGGAGATAATGGGACAATAGTGATCCGGTGATAATGGGACAATATTGATCCATGGCAAGATAGACCAGATGTTGTAGCAAAATGATGGTTGATCAAAATGCTGCTCTCGTTATAGCAGAAGAGTTATGGTTGATCAAAATGCTGCCCTCTTTGTAGCAGAAGAGTTATGGTTGATCAAAATGCTGCTCTCTTTGTAGCAGAAGAGTTATGGTTGAGCAAAATGCTGCTCTCTTTGTAGCAGAAGAGTTATGGTTGATCAAAATGCTGCTCTCGTAGCAGAAGAGTTATGGTTGAGCAAAATGCTGCTCTCTTTGTAGCAGAAGAGTTATGGTTGATCAAAATGCTGCTCTCTTTGTAGCAGAAGAGTTATGATTGATCAGAATGCTGCTCTCGTTGTAGCAGAAGAGTTATGGTTGAGCAAAATGCTGCTCTCTTTGTAGCAGAAAAGTTATGGTTGATCAAAATGCTGCTCTCGTTGTAGCAGAAGAGTTATGGTTGATCAAAATGCTGCTCTCGTTGTAGCAGAAGAGTTATGGTTGATCAAAATGCTGCTTTCGTTGTAGCAGAAGAGTTATGGTTGAGCAAAATGCTGCTCTCGTTGTAACAGAAGAGTTATGGTTGAGCAAAATGCTGCTCTCGTTGTAGCAGAAGAGTTATGGTTGATCAAAATGCTGCTCGTTGTAGCAGAAGAGTTATGGTTGATCAAAATGCTGCTCTCGTTGTAGCAGAAGAGTTATGGTTAAGCAAAATGCTGCTCTCGTTGTAGCAGAAGAGTTATGGTTGAGCAAAATGCTGCTCTCGTTGTAGCAGAAGAGATATGGTTGAGCAAAATGCTGCTCTCGTTGTAGCAGAAGAGTTATGGTTGATCAAAATGCTGCTCTCGTTGTAGCAGAAGAGTTATGGTTGAGCAAAATGCTGCTCTCGTAGCAGAAGAGTTATGGTTGAGCAAAATGCTGCTCTCGTTGTAGCAGAAGAGTTATGGTTGATCAAAATGCTGCTCTCGTTGTAACAGAAGTGTTATGGTTGAGCAAAATGCTGCTCTCGTTGTAGCAGAAGAGTTATGGTTGAGCAAAATGCTGCTCTCTAATATGTATATATATCACGCCGATAGTTTGACCCTTGCATTTTAGTGGTGTTGTATGAATTATACTCCATACTGAAATGCTGTTACAAATGTACATCTTTCCGTATATGTTTCAATCGTTCCGTCTCAGTTTTCGTGTATTTACGGATTTATATCAAGTTTCATTTGTTTTTTTTGTACTGTGATTTCGTAAGTATGTCGTCCAAATCTATGTGAAATTCTGTGCTTGTATTCCGAGAATTTACTATGCTGTACGTGAACGTTGAAAGTTACTTCAAGTTTGCTGACATTTTAGTTCAGCTGGCCATAACATCCTGTTCGCGTACCTACTTTGTGCTCATTAGTATTCATCGTATGTTCGCCATTAATTTGCATCTGTACTGTTCGATTTACGTGTGCCCACTTGCCTGTGTGCCATTTCGCGTCGTCTATAATGCCGCTCAACCGTGACTGTCACAGCATTGAGACTGTCGGTCAGATGTCTTTCTTGTTCGTCAGACTATGTGTGACAGATTTTGCTAATTTGTTGACTGAACCTGGATCGAGGCGGGGTTGGGGTTGGGGTCATTGGGGCAGACCTTGAATTTTCCTGACTGGCTCGTCATTTTGTATCCGAAAACTTTTGTGGATCGAGTTATACGGTGTGTGTTTGGCCGGCTGCGTATTTGGCCATTTACGGTGAGAGCACCGTTGCTCGCGTTTAAAGGAGATGTGCGCAAGTTTTGTTGTGTTGACAGATGCGAATCAGCTGGTGCTTCCGATGTCATTCATTTGGACATCTCAGCCGTCTTTGCGAAGCTGTATTCTGTCGGATGTGTGACAATCGTGTGAAGCAGATAGAGACTGGTCGTGAAACTACGCAGAGAAATGAGCTGACTATGACTGGAAGTTAGAAATCTGTTAAAAGTTGGAAGATGAGAAGGTATAGACTGTTGAAGAGCGGACATGTGATGCGGAGATGGCGCGAACTGGAAGTAAGGAAGGGATCTAAGAAGAAACTGACAATGATGATAGCTATGCCGGGTGGTTTTGGAAAAATGAAAAAAATGCGAAAAAAACGGGGTGTATGTCTGAAGTAATGTCATGTGTGGAATATAGAAGGGTCATTTTATATACTCACCTGTTCTTGTTCTTTACAGACCATTCCTTACAGCCGGATGGGAAGCGATTTGCATAGCTGTCGATCCACTAAGAAATTCAGGAAATATGGCGTCAGTCAAGCGTGACCAAACTCCTCACACAGACTCCTTACACCTGAGCTCTATCTCTGTCCCTCTGAATAAATGGTCCTTATTACAGTCCGTAATACGAGGAAATGGACTGGTGATAGCAGTACAAACGGAGAGGATTCAACCGAGTGGGAACTTCCATCGAAGCAGCAAGACAATTAATGCAAATGTTATTACTCACCCAGATAAAACATGGGTATATCGATTATTAAAGTTTTACAATACAGTACAAGAGTCTTTCTTTTCTGTTGTTTATGAAACGAACATTTTGGCCTACTCTATGTTTTTAAAGTTTACAAAACCATTTCTATTGAAAAGTGTAATATTTGATCATTTATCGATATATTTTGTGCTCATCCGACACGAGCACCCCATGTCCATGGCCAACATTATTATAACGCCATGTGGTCATCCCAAATTCCTAGATTTTTGCTATAACTGCATTACTATATCAATAATTCTGTTGTGGAATTTCTGTCTTCATTTATCCATTGTGCTGGGTACGAACAGAGAACTTTGTGTATAACGATAGTAATTGGACATTCAAAGTTTTACATCAATCCGACCGCATCTGGGATAGTGACGATAAAATGTCATGAACGTCATTGTCAGTTTATTAATACATTCAAATTCCCAAATCTAAATTGTCGAATGATTTATACCTTCTAAATTGGGACTATACCAACAATGCAGTGATATTCCGTGATTGTCAATTCCTCATCGTCGATTTCGGTCCTGTTACCTAATCAAATAGCAATTATACGTGTGGTTTATGTTGTTCTCCTATTGTGCAAGCCTCTCGTTTAAATGCCATGCCATTTCTGTAGCGTACATTAAAAGAAGTACGGTAGTTTTAACCTTGGAAATGAGGCATTGTCTATGTCAGATCATCACATAACCACCTTGTGCCGCTGCATAAAACTGCGATTAATACAGAGAATATTTCAGTAAATCAGATTTGAAACCTGTGAAAATACTTGTCTGTAGCATATTGGCGCATAAATTCAAAAATACCATTTCCATTAATGACGTTTTAAATTTCAGTTATATTTGTTATTCGTTAGCTTTACTTTCCTTCTTCTATACGATCATATAATTAACATGGTCGAATCTCGGAATGTATGTCGCGAGTACAACACCAAAATTATGGATAATCTCCAATTTGTGGTTGCATAGACTTCCAAAGCCTCGCATTTGATTGATGCTGCAGTATATGGATATTGGCCTACCATTATTGGTGACACTGGGCATCACCAGTTTTGTGTGCAAGTATACCTACACGTACAAGTGCTAACCAGCGAAGACTGTGAAATGTTTCCATTAACGACGATGAATACGACATTAACGTAGGTGAATTATTACTACAAGGAGCACAAATATGGAATATAGGTTTTCCTCAAGAATCAACATCTGAAGAATAACACATCAGTTAGAGTACCACAGAATATTATGAAAAACTGAAAGAGGTCTGACCACTTATGACCACTCACAGTACAAATTATCCATAAGTGACGTGTTCTGGATTGCTGGGCTATTAACTTCTTTCAGTTGAAATTGTTAGAATTATGGTCGTCGCAATATAGCTGATGAACTCAATTGGGACGAGAAGTGATACTAAGAATGAAAAAGTGGCAAACATAAATATATGTTGATGGCCTACTGAGTGGTTGTAGACAATTCCAAGACTGACTAATTGTAACACACTGACGCAAACAATTGGTACGAATGACCAGATTAATCGACTGCGGCCTTGCGCCATAAAGAAAAGCGGATACATAGTACCCGGTAATATATTTACAATAATGTTAAATAATCGTCCGGCCGATAACATTGTCACTGTGTATGTCTCAGGCCAAAACAATTCACGAAGTTAGAACACTTTCAGACGTCGACGTTCGAGTGTAAACGAAGATAACTTTTGGTTGTTACGATTAAATTATAAATGATGCAGTCGGGGAAATATTCCAAGATATTCTTGAGCGGAGTGTGTGGCCGAAAAAGACATTGTGCACTGGTCATCCGTGTACAGCAGTAGTCATGGAATATTGCTGTAATAGTGCATGTAAAGCACACAGGGGTGAGATAGATTTCCAAATCTTCATCCATGTGGAACAATAGTCATATTATATTGCGAGACATTTCATCCATGGAGGGAGTCAGAACAAGACTGGAGTAAAATGTTTTAGAGTAGTAGAAGGCAAGGCTTGAAATAAAAAAAAATAAATTAGTTCGAACATGTACTTTCAAATGTGCTATTTTGGGCTGCGAAAGAAACATACAGCGGCCACAATTGACTCCGTCTGAATGCTTCAACACTTCACTCATCCGCCACTATTTTTGAGACCTTGAGCGAATGAGAGTTCACGCACCCCTCAATGATAAGCGTAAAAAATGCTTTAGGTGCAGTTGTGAAACGCTCCAACACTTTAGTTTTGGCGTCATTTCGTTTCAACGCATTCAATTCACACGTATCATGCTCCAAATCTGACCAAACGACACGATTTGCGCTTTCCATACTACTCCGAGCACCGAAAGTGACATAACCGTTGTGAGTGCGCACTTAACATTGTTACATCAAGGATAAAAAAAAAAACGAAAAAAGGACAAGTTCAGTCAATTTTCAATATTTCATTGTTATTTTTGCGTTTATTAAAAGGGAAATTGAAATTTGAAACTTGACTGTCAAATTTGACTTTTTTATTCTCAGAAACCGAAAACGGAAAACAAAAATTAATTTTAAGAAACCAAAAACGAAAATAGAACTGTGCAAGGTTACACGGACCTTTCTTCCATCTCCATCCACAAACACAGGCTTCGAAGGATGTACATGATTAGTACATTCCCGACACTATTCAGGTACGTAAAATCCCCTAAAATTCTGGTAATTTAGCTTCAGTTCATGTATGATATACCTGAATTTCAGGAAAGTATTCCTGGATTTCAGGTAAAACCCCTGAAATTGACTTCTGGATGATCTATTCAGAATTATTCCCTGAATATTTCTGAGAGTGTATGCTTCCAATACTGTTGCAGCTCCAGCACGTTTACAGATGTTGAGGTTCTCAGCACGGTTGCCGATTTTTCGAAGTATATAAGAAAGGTGGTTCATCATTTACTAAAGCGTCGATGCGAATTAACAAGCAATAAAAAACAGCGGAATGCCTCCTTCACATACCACGCTCCACACCCGGTCCCCAAGCCAGTCAGCACATACTACTCTAGTTAGACGTTTAACGATTGATCTACTAATGCGGCCATATTTAATGACATTCGACCTCATGACCTACGCTGAACCTTAATCCGGCCCGTATCCCGCCCGCAATACGACCGCTTTTCGCTTTGTATACTGCTCTTCTCACCGGAAGTTACTTCAACAAATGAAGTACGTCATCACCGAAATTGACTTTACCTAGTGCTGTGATCTTCCATGAATTCCGGAAATTACCTCACCATAAATGCCGGCGTATTGCACGCCTTCGAATACGCCTCTGCATATTGGCAAACATTTTCCTTATGTACTACTATTAATTACATTTTGTCTCTATTTTACGAGGGTCGGCAGGAATATGAAATCCTCCCTCGTAAATTAAAACTTATTGTTCCCTTTGACAAATAAGAAACTCTTGTTTCGCTTGGCCATTGAGCCTGCCAGAGATAGGATTGAATTGAATTGAATTGAAGTTTCAGAATCAAAACATTTTTGAGAAAACAGCAGATAAGAGTACAACATATCAAATTAGAATGACACGTAATACAGTAAAACGGAACTATAATAATAGTAATCAATATGGGAGGGATTTCTACTAAACAATACGTTTGATTCCTCTTTGTACAAATGTAGCTATTTTATTCTGCACACTGGCAGTTCGGTTAGCCATCATGGAAATAAACTTGTTTTCTGATGGTCTGGCCCAAAATTTAGCTACAATGAAATCTTTTCTTAATTCTTGGAAGGAAGGATACACAAGTAAAAAGTGGTACTCATCACCAATGGATGCTAAATCACAATATGTACAAATACGTTCCTCTCTCGGGACAACTGTATACCTGCCTCCTACAACCAGCAGTGTGTCATAGGTGCCATGGTTTAATCAGCGCCCTGGAACGTGTATAGCTAACATTTGGCCTGTAATTAGATATCCATATCCTGTAATTAGATATCCAAGCAGGGAGCAGACAAATGTTCAACATGTCCGGCTGCGCTTTCTCTCAAGTCCATGTGCTTCATCGCATTGCTTTAAAATCCAAAGCTGTTCTTCTTGAATGAAAAAGGTAGGCCTACGGTACGCTAAGTGATCGCATAGTTTAAAATTCCATGCAGATTATAGAGTACAATATGCTGGCACTGGCCGTTGTAGGACCTTCCCGCTCCAGACGCACACATAGAAGTTAGCATTAGGCCATAAGATGCCTACGGTAGCTGTTTCTAGACTAAAAGGCCAACTTTTATAGTGCGTAATTTTCCAACGATTTTTTCATCCCGTTGGGTCAGTCATGTGCCATCATAATTATCAATATTTATTTCAATGAGACCTCAGTAATGTTTTATAACCATGTCCCACAGTGTGATTCAAGTTCAAGAGTGTTGTACGTCGCAATTGTTCAATGTCAACAGTGGAAAAATTTAGCCCAGACCACAATCGCCACCCTCCTTGATTTGATCCACATGACCTTGTCACATGACCAAGGTCAAAGCGGAGCGCCATGGCAACAGAAGCGTGAAGTACGGGCAAAATTTCGTAATACACGATTAGATTTATAATAAACCGTGTTAGTTGTCATCTTTCTTATTCTATATTGTGCGAAGAGATGGTCAAGTAATTTGGCTTTGCATCTATAATACCGAATTTGCATCTATAATACCTAATTACAGGTTTGCACTCAAATTTTGTCGAATTGAAGTAGAAATCTGACGTTGTTGTTATAAAATAAACGATGGATACAGGATATACGTGTTTTTTTTGCCGCTGTTGATGGTCGTGTGAGCTTAATTCAATCATTTGCATTTTGTTTACAGGTTAGCCAGGTATCTGACGTCATACACGGACAACAATAGACTTCAAAGCCATTTGTCTGACTCCAGCCAGGTAAAAATCCAGGTGCGCAATGAGGTGCTCAGAACTCCAGGTGAGTGAAGCCTAATGATGATGTATTATGGTGGAAAGAGACTTTGTAATGGTAGTGTAGAAGGCACCCGATTCTGGTAAACAAGATAGAAATGTTGAATTTAAAACACACTAAGTGAAGCAAAGAACGTCTCATAAGAGACTGTTTGACAATGATAGATTTGTGATGTGTTTTCAATGTTAGCATGGATATCACAAACATTGGCAGATACGTGTCATTAGGGATGCGATTAAAGATTCTTTGACAACAATTGATTTGTGATGCAATTTTGTTGTTAGATATTTGATCTTAGGTGGAGATTTATGTTGTTAGTCGCTATATAACTGAACGCAACGTTAAATAAAATTCCGAATAAGCCAAGAAATTTGCGTTACGTCACTGGATTGCAATGGGATGGGCGAATTGACTGCCAATAACACCGATGAAGAGCCCATCAGTATCGATAGGACCCAAGGTGAACTTAAATGACCCCAAAATGACCGCGCCTGATAAAATACTCAATTTGAGTTGTTCAGCATCTTGTTTTTACCACATCCGATTGATAAGCCGAATAGTCAAAGAGATGCTTAGTTGTGGCCAGGGGACGGATAAATTGCCTGCCAAATCACACGGATGAAGACCAGATCAACAGGGACAATATTGTCCTCAGCTGTTAGATCTCTCCATGAAAGGTAATGGTATTCACTGACCCAGCTTATTATTGAGACTGTTTGACCCAAGGTGATCTTAAATGACCCAAACCGACCTGTCATGATACAATATCGAATTTTAACATGTATTTGAGCATTGTGTATGTAATTAGCTTCAATTTGATACCCAGCATGGCAGGTTTATATCGTGTTTCAATTTTGTCCTAATTATGACATACGAAAACTTAAAAAGGATCGTGGCCCACAAAACAATGCCCAAGTGTGCCACGGCGGCACCTGCCGGATTATGAATGTACACATTCCGAGCTACCGTACAGTTAAAGTAAATAAATTGCATTTGTACGTAACAGTTTCCGTGGTTGGCTACTTCAGTAAGTATGTATGTTGATTTTGTTTTCTCTCATTCAAGTTGGTGCAAATATTTGGGTAATACAGTAGGATTTTCAATTTTTATGGCAGGGAGTTCCAGAATTATGGACATCCACTTTTCACACGAGGAATGTGTCTGAATTGAATTGTATTGTAGTGTGGGCAATTCTGTGATATGGTTAGTGTTGTAATTGGAATGTGTGGTACGAGCATCAGAAGTCTGGAGTAGTTCTCAAATATTTCCGTTTCTCTTCTCTTCCAATATGAACCGTTGAGTTGTCGTTTTCTCCCTTTTTGATCTGCAATTACAAGCGTCTAGTCCGTCATTCATAATCCAGCCGTCGTCCATTAGAGAATATCCGCATCCATAATCCAAAGACCTATTCCATATTCCATATAACAGTATTAGCACCAAATTCAAAAAGACAATCATAGTATACATAAACATAGGCTTGTTTCCTGCAAGAGAGAAGCGGTCAACAGTACAGAATGTATTAGTATATTTAATATTACTAGATTTTTGATAGTGCTAACTGGTCCACCGTATTGCTGATAATTTTATATTTTCCCTCTATATTTTGCGCTTCATTCATGAGTGAGTGAATAAGCTAATCATGAAATGACGTTATTATGTCACATATGTAAAAAAAAAGTAGAAACATTTCCACCGCAGTGTAAACTATTTAAATATTATTACCACGGTATAAATACTTTTTTGAATATTATTCGAATTGTCTTATATTTTTCGATTTTTTCTGGTGAACTGGGTTGAATCGTATTTTACATTAAATACCGTTCTTGGAATTGCAAATGTTGAAAACTCTAAAGTGATTAGAGGAAACTGAGGAAAGATATAACAGGAAAAAGGAGAAAATGAACAGAAAATTTAGTTGATTTGATGGAAAATACAAAGACAATCCAGGAAATAAAAATGTCCCCTATGGGTCACGCCACTTCCGATTGTAGTTATAGGTAATATTCTACTAACATGCGTAGGCATTGTAACGTTGCGGATTGCCAATGATATCTTAGACCTACTCTCTATACCATTGATAACGTTGAGAAAAGTTGATGACACTAGTTTATTGACTAAAGTGAAGTTTTCCAGATTGGCATACTTACAATGAAGAGTGTCTTTAATTTCATCTTTTTCTATCTCCGTAGCCATTGACCACAATTCATGTGCATAATTAATTCAATGTAGTGTATAATATAAATAACGTGTTGTGGACAACGTAATACGTGGCAATTGCTTTTGTGCTTCCCAGATGAAGGATCCACATGACAGCTCTTGTACTGGAACGTATGTGGAGAACGAATGCGCCAGTAATCTTCGTGTGACGCAAACAACAAAGTGTCACTTCTCCAAGAGTCCCATACATTCTGTCTTATATTATCATCTTTCTCCATATCAACAACTATTCTGGGTGTAATGTTGAGGCTTTCACTTTTGGTTCGAATCTCTCTTTAAACTGAATGCGGCCCCTGCATTTCTGACTGCCTTTACTGCCCCCGTCATCATGTTTATCCAAGCATCCAGCTGGCTCCATGACATGGTCGGATGAAACTCACAAAGAAAACCTTTCAACTATTGACAAGTACAGTGTGTGTATCAGCAGATCTATGACAATATGGCAGTCGGTATTGGGAAATACACATAGATAAAAGGATTGACCGGATTAACAGTGTGTGAGGATTACGGTTAATAGGGAGCGACATGACGCAATAATAAGATAACAGAGAAATAATACAAATTATGTTTCGAAATCACAGATGCTAAATAAACATTCTGCTATAACAGAATTATAGTGGATACAGATTTGCTGGTTGTATAATTCTACACATGAGTGGATGTGTACACATGAGTGGATGTGTTTCCTTACACATGAAATCATCATTTCTGGTTTCCTTAAAATCCTCGAAAAACAGCCACGGACTAGCTAGGCGAGCTGAACATTTGTCCCTTCCCGATAAGATTTTTCACACAAAAGATTCATAATGTGGACACGTGAATTACTGGGAGCGCAAACAGAACCCTTCCGGGGTGTTCAATTGTTTAATAACCCTTCAGCTTATTTGAATTCTGGACAAAAGCCCTTGAGTATATCAATGGTTTGGTATATGCCAATGAAAAATGGGGAAAATGATAACTAAATTATAACTATTATAATTTAAACATTTTCTCACGTTCTAGTTTTGGCCAAGATATAATTTTTGAAGTTAAAATGAAAAATGGGGAAAATGATAACGATTATCACTATTATAATTTAAAATTCTTCTCACTTTCTAGTTTTGGTCATGGTGCAATTTGTGATGTAAAAATTTATGCACGTTTGTCAAACTTCATTCAACACTTGACTTTTCAACAGTTAATTCAATTGTTTAATAATCCTTTAAGATGTAGTAAATAGGATGCAGTACTTACTCCTCGGCTTAAAAAATGGTTCCTACATTGAATCTACAAGATGCCACCGGTCAGGTCCATCGAAAGCCCATAAGCACTGTAAGAGACCGAACAGGATCTGTTATGATCGTAGAGATGGTGTGACGGCGATTGTAGAGATGGTGTGAGGGCGATAGTAGAGATGGTGTGAGGGCGATTGTAGAGATGGTGTGAGGGCGATAGTAGAGATGGTGTGACGGCGATTGTAGAGATGGTGTGAGGGCGATAGTAGAGATGGTGTGAGGGCGATAGTAGAGATGGTGTGAGGGCGATTGTAGAGATGGTGTGACGGCGATTGTTGAGATGGTGTGAGGGCGATAGTAGAGATGGTGTGAGGGCGATAGTAGAGATGGTGTGACGGCGATAGTAGAGATGATGTGAGGGCGATAGTAGAGATGGTGTGAGGGCGATAGTAGAGATGGTGTGAGGGCGATTGTAGAGATGGTGTGACGGCGATAGTAGAGATGGTGTGAGGGCGATTGTAGAGATGGTGTGACGGCGATTGTAGAGATGGTGTGAGGGCGATAGTAGAGATGGTGTGAGGGCGATCGTAGAGATGGTGTGAGGGCGATCGTAGAGATGGTGTGAGGGCGATAGTAGAGATGGTGTGAGGGCGATTGTAGAGATGGTGTGACGGCGATAGTAGAGATGGTGTGAGGGCGATTGTAGAGATGGTGTGACGGCGATTGTAGAGATGGTGTGAGGGCGATAGTAGAGATGGTGTGAGGGCGATCGTAGAGATGGTGTGAGGGCGATCGTAGAGATGGTGTGAGGGCGATAGTAGAGATGGTGGGTGAGGGCGATAGTAGAGATGATGTGAGGGCGATTGTAGAGATGGTGTGACGGCGATTGTAGAGATCGTGTGAGGGCGATAAAGTAGAGATGGTGTGAGGCGATCGTAGAGATGGTGTGTGGAAGGCGCGATCGTAGAGATGGTGTGAGGCGATCGTAGAGATGGTGTGAGGAGCGTCGTAGAGATGGTGTGTGGGCGATGGTAGAGATGGTGTGAGGGCGATGGTAGAGATGGTGTAGAGGCGATCGTAGGGTGGGATGTGAGGGCGATAGTAGAGATGGTGTGAGGGCGATCGTAGAGATGGTGTGAGGGCGATAGTAGAGATGGTGTGAGGGCGATCGTAGAGATGGTGTGACGGCGATAGTAGAGATGGTGTGAGGGCGATAGTAGAGATGGTGTGAGGGCGATCGTAGAGATGGTGTGAGGGCGATAGTAGAGATGTTGTGAGGGCGATCGTAGAGATGGTGTGAGGGCGATAGTAGAGATGGTGTGAGGGCGATCGTAGAGATGGTGTGACGGCGATAGTAGAGATGGTGTGAGGGCGATCGTAGAGATGGTGTGAGGGCGATAGTAGAGATGGTGTGAGGGCGATAGTAGAGATGGTGTGAGGGCGATAGTAGAGATGGTGTGACGGCGATTGTAGAGATGGTGTGAGGGCGATAGTAGAGATGGTGTGAGGGCGATTGTAGAGATGGTGTGACGGCGATAGTAGAGATGGTGTGACGGCGATTGTAGAGATGGTGTGACGGTGATTGTAGAGATGGTGTGAGGGCGATAGTAGAGATGGTGTGACGGGGATAGTAGAGATGGTGTGACGGCGATTGTAGAGATGGTGTGAGGGCGATAGTAGAGATGGTGTGAGGGCGATTGTAGAGATGGTGTGAGGGCGATAGTAGAGATGGTGTGACGGCGATTGTAGAGATGGTGTGAGGGCGATAGTAGAGATGGTGTGAGGGCGATAGTAGAGATGGTGTGAGGGCGATTGTAGAGATGGTGTGACGGCGATTGTAGAGATGGTGTGAGGGCGATAGTAGAGATGGTGTGAGGGCGATAGTAGAGATGGTGTCACGGCGATAGTAGAGATGGTGTGAGGGCGATAGTAGAGATGGTGTGAGGGCGATAGTAGAGATGGTGTGAGGGCGATTGTAGAGATGGTGTGACGGCGATTGTAAGGGAATGATTGGCGAAAGAACGTGCGTAGGGAATGGTGTGAGGGCGATTGTAGAGATGGTGTGACGGCGATTGTAGAGATGGTGTGAGGGCGATAGTAGAGATGGTGTGAGGGCGATCGTAGAGATGGTGTGAGGGCGATAGTAGAGATGGTGTGAGGGCGATCGTAGAGATGGTGTGAGGGCGATCGTAGAGATGGTGTGAGGGCGATAGTAGAGATGGTGTGAGGGCGATAGTAGAGATGGTGTGAGGGCGATTGTAGAGATGGTGTGACGGCGATTGTAGAGATGGTGTGAGGGCGATAGTAGAGATGGTGTGAGGGCGATCGTAGAGATGGTGTGTGGGCGATCGTAGAGATGGTGTGAGGGCGATCGTAGAGATGGTGTGAGGGCGATCGTAGAGATGGTGTGAGGGCGATCGTAGAGATGGTGTGAGGGCGATAGTAGAGATGGTGTGAGGGCGATAGTAGAGATGGTGTGAGGGCGATTGTAGAGATGGTGTGACGGCGATAGTAGAGATGGTGAGGGCGATCGTAGAGATGGTGTGAGGGCGATCGTAGAGATGGTGTGAGGGCGATAGTAGAGATGGTGTAGGGGGCGATTGTAGAGATGGTGTGACAGCGATTGTAGAGAGATGGTGTGAGGGCGATTGTAGAGATGGTGTGACGGCGATAGTAGATATGGTGTGAGGGCGATTGTAGAGATGGTGTGAGGGCGATTGTAGAGATGGTGTGAGGGCGATTGTAGAGATGGTGTGACGGCGATAGTAGAGATGGTGTGAGGGCGATTGTAGAGATGGTGTGACGGCGATTGTAGAGATGGTGTGAGGGCGATAGTAGAGATGGTGTGAGGGCGATCGTACAGGTGGTGTGTGGGCGATCGTAGAGATGGTGTGAGGGCGATAGTAGAGATGGTGTGAGGGCGATAGTAGAGATGGTGTGAGGGCGATCATAGAGATGGTGTGAGGGCGATCGTAGAGATGATGTGAGGGCGATAGTAGAGATGGTGTGAGGGCGATTGTAGAGATGGTGTGACGGCGATAGTAGAGATGGTGTGAGGGCGATTGTAGAGATGGTGTGACGGCGATTGTAGAGATGGTGTGAGGGCGATAGTAGAGATGGTGTGAGGGCGATCGTAGAGATGGTGTGTGGGCGATCGTAGAGATGGTGTGAGGGCGATAGTAGAGATGGTGTGAGGGCGATCGTAGAGATGGCGTGAGGGCGATAGTAGAGATGGTGTGAGGGCGATCGTAGAGATGGTGTGAGGGCGATAGTAGAGATGGTGTGAGGGCGATCGTAGAGATGGTGTGACGGCGATAGTAGAGATGGTGTGAGGGCGATAGTAGAGATGGTGTGAGGGCGATCGTAGAGATGGTGTGAGGGCGATAGTAGAGATGTTGTGAGGGCGATCGTAGAGATGGTGTGAGGGCGATAGTAGAGATGGTGTGAGGGCGATCGTAGAGATGGTGTGACGGCGATAGTAGAGATGGTGTGAGGGCGATAGTAGAGATGGTGTGAGGGCGATAGTAGAGATGGTGTGAGGGCGATAGTAGAGATG